>VYXB01004107.1:127263-155291 GCA_013397135.1 Pachyramphus minor | reverse complement strand
TTTATATTTTATATATTGTTGTACTATATAATTATATCAAATAATTATAGTTATAAAATACAATACTTTTATATATATATATAAAAGCAAAGACTTCTTTCTCTGCTAATCAGCCCTGAGGATCTTACAGGGATCAGAATGGTCTTAACAGGTCTCCACTACCCTTTTGAAGTTGTTTAACAACAATAATTCTTGGTAAAAAAAATAAAATTAAAGGAAAGAAAAATTGAGTTATGTACCTTATTTAAGAGAATTACAAATATTTGTAGCCCAGTACATGAATGTTCTATTTATTTTGATATTCCAGTCAATAATCAATTCCAGTAACTAAAAGGTAAATGCAGCAGCTACCGGAGGATTAATCTACCCACAAACTGTATTTTTTTCCTGCTTCATTCATAATGTTCTTTGCTCACAAATTGTCCTGGAATTAAAGGATTTTTCTTTAAAAAAATCATGTTTTCCTTTGTTTCCACTCTTACCTATGAGCTCTCAGCCATTAACCCAACTTTATACTTTGTTCATTCCCCTTTGTCCTGTCCCTACATTCTCTCAAAAAAAGGCCTTCTCCATCTTTCATGTCGGCTCCCTTCAGGCACTGGAAGGTCACAATTAGGTCCCCCTAAAGTCTTCTCCTTTCCAGGCTGAACAATCCCAATTCTCTCAGCCTTTCCTCATAGCAGAGGTGCTCCATCTCTCTAAAGTACTTTCTGGCCTCCTCTGGAGGTCCAACAAGTCCATGTCCTTCCTGTGCTGGAGGCCCCAGACCTGGAGGCAGCCCTGCAGGTGGGGTCCCACCTGAGTGGGGCAGAAGAGCACAATCCCCCCCCTCTCCTTCTGCCCACACTGCTTTGGATGCAGCCCAGGATACAGCTGGCTTCCTGGACTTCTGGCACACTTTGCCAGCTCATGTCCACATCTCATCCACCAGCACCCCCAAGTTCTTCTCGGCAGCGTTGCTCTCCATCTGTTCATCCCTCAGGCTGAGTAGGTACCAGGGGCTGCCCAGGTGCCACAGCCCAAACATAGAGGATGTTTGCCCCCAGATCTGGCCTGACACGGTAGCTCTTTGGCTCAGCTGATTAGATTGACTCAGTGGACTCGATCATCTCAGAGGTCTTTTCCAGCTTCAGTGATTCCACGACTTCAGAAATGTTGAGCCTCATCATGGCTCACTGAAGGGGATAAGTCCTATGAGGAGAGGCTGAGGGAGCTGGGGTTGTTTAACCTGCAGAAGAGGAGGCTCAGGGGAGACCTCATCACTNTCCCTGGAGGTTTTTAAGATGACACTGGATGTGGCACTTAGTGCCATGGTCTGGTAACCACAGTGGTGTTGGATCAAGGGTTGGACTTGATGATCTCAGAAGTCTTTTCCAACCTGGCTGATTCTATGATAAGAAAGTTTCAGCCACCGTGTCAGTGCTGACTGGAGTGTCACACACACCTGCACCACGGGGCCAGGCACGAGTACATACTGTCTTCTCTGTCTGGATTGCAACTGTCCTGGTTCAGGTGCAAAGTGTGGAGATTCAATCTGCACAAATATCTGGAATTCAGATATCTCACCGTGCAGCTGTGGGAAGACAGAGCCAGGCACAGTTTTACATCTGGCAGCATCATCACTCCATAGTTCAGCATCAACCGTGCTGCAAAGAACACTGTGATTCCCAACATGAGTTTTTCACGTTTCTTGTGGATTACACTGATTTTTCAACCAGTTCATCTAATCAGTTCATTGCTGAAATGTGTTCAGAGTGAAGCTGCCTGGTTGTAAGAGAAATAAAAAAAAAAGTGACAGAATTGTAGATGGTTTTTACACGAAGTGACACCACTTATCAGCCTTCAGTCAGTGGTGGCAGGACCAGTTTGCTCTTGCTGATCTTTGAGCTCTACACTTTAAAACATCCAAAATTTTAGCACAGTGTGCATAGGAGTTCGCCAGCTTTACCATTCTCATCTACACTGCAGACAGCTGCTTTCTCCCCATCGTGTTCTTCCAGACAGACATTTCAGCAGAGCCTGATGAGTTTGATCCCCATTAACTGCAGCAAAGCTCCAGCTTGGGAAAAATGTGTGTTGGAATGGGCTGGTGACGATCAAGAAGCTATTTAAAGCTCACTGCCTGAGGCAGGCACCCATGGACAGCAAGGGATGACTAGAAAGGGCCTGAGACCACTGTCTGAGGACAACATGAAGAGAGAAAACCAAATCTCCCAGCCTAAGGACTGCCCTGGTCCCTGATGAGTGAGAAGTCAGAAGAATCTCTCCTTTAAAACAAAACACAAGGGTCTGACTGTGGCATGTGCTGGATGCAAAGCTGCTTCTTTTTCCAGAGGGATTCCTCTGAGTGAGCTGAAGATTGTCACATCCCTTGGAATCACTGTCCCTGGAAAGACCAAAAGAATTACAGTAATTTCAGGTTTATTTTTAGGAAAAAAAAATAAAGCAAAGATGTTGGCAGCACCTGGGAATATTAACTCGTACCTTTAGAGGTCACTTGATCACAGAACTACTGAAATTAAAATAACTGCCTAAATTAACATTGGACCTTGAAAAGGATTTAATTTAGATAGATTTAAGCAAGAGGAGATGGAATGACCTTACTTATAACTGCAAGCCACAGCCAGAATGTGGCAGCTTGAAACTGCAGCACCCATGCTGGATGGTTTATACAGCTGTGTGCCTTTGATCTGAGAGTCTGGATGCTCCAGAACAGGGCCAGGAGGGGGGAAATATTCCAAAGGTCAGCAATGTTTATTAGATAAAAAAGGAGTGTTAGTCCTGGCAGCAAAGCAGCCTTGTTTTCACAATCACATGAGAAGTCAGAAGAATCTCAAGAATTTATTTTATAAAGACACTGAAGGTCTAGAGCCCTTCAGAAGGTTCTCTAAGGTTCAGAAAGTCTGTAGAACCTGCTCCTTTTACATTTTTTATATCCTTAAGACTAAAATCATTGTGTGCAGCCTCTAGAGGTGAGCTAGTCCATCTTTCTGTCCTAAGACATGACCAGGTATAATTTCTGACCTTATGAGGTGTTTTTCTCAACCTGTTTTCAAAGGACTCCATTAATAGAGTTTGAGCAATGTCCCAGACAATTAATTTCAACACTTGACTATCCTTGCTTTTAGAGAGTTCTTATTATTTTTTAAACTTTTTTATTGTTGTTTTAGCAGTTTATGTTTCTCACTTCTTTTTTCTGCACGCCACAAACATGGAGCCAGATTTATTCCCTGTTTTTGCTGGAACACTTTCCACGTATGAAAATGCATGGAATGTATTTCCATACCCAGAGTGCTGGGTGGTGAGTGAAACAGGAACATCACCTGTGGATCTTTCCTCTGTGACACATTGCAGAGAGCTCCTCATGTCCCAGACATAGACAACAGCTCAGACTGGACTCTGCTGGTCCAGAAGTGGTGGAGAGCTCAAACTGGGCACCATAGTTTTGATGCTTTCATCACTTTTAGAAGCTTCTCAACTTTTTCACTGAGAAGGGGGTTTGCACAAAAAACAAACAAAAATTAAAAAAAAAAAAACCACAAAAAAACCCCAAAAACCCAAACACAGTTGTGATAATAATTGCATTGTGTAGCACTAGGTGGAAATTGCAAGGAATATGTTCCCCAGAGTGGTTGTAGTGGTTTTTTATTGCAGTAAGATCCTTGTGAGTGTGTTTGAATGTGCAGCTGGATAAAGGGGATATTAAGGAGACAGCAAAACCACCCTCCCAATACCCACTGAAGTACAAGAATGGAAAAAAAAAAAAAAAGCAGAGATGACATTTAACAGCCCATAGGCATCACTTTTATCCTCATGAGCCCTCTCAGGAGCCAGCTCCTAACACCATTAAATACTTCCAGGTCAAGGTCAACAGTAGCTAAACTGCTGAACCTACAGATTGAAACAAGCTGTTATGTGTGGTGAATAAAGTTTGTTCCTCCAAGGCAGGAAAAGCTCGTGGTAAGGCAGGAATTGCTGCTAGAGCTCATCAGATGGCAGCCTTCCTTTAGGCTCAGGAGGGAAGAACAGCTTGGCTGGTTCTGAATTCACTACAGTTCCTCCAACAAGCATTAAAAAAAATAAAAAAAATAGATTCTTCCCACTTGTTGTCACTGGCAAGTTTTCATATTAGTTGCTAGGTCGACCCACCACCCACACTGAATTCATCTCACCCACCCAAACTTTCCCTGCCACAGCAATCCAAACCACTCCCACTTCCAGCTCCATGACTCAGACTGGTGCTGTAGGAAGGGAAAGGTGAGCATATTCCTCCCTCTGAAGACAGCTCCACATCCCTCTTGGCTGAAGGGATTCACAGGCAGAGAGACCCAATCAATTATGTAAATTGGCAGAATAATATGCCGTGACTGACAAGGGCTCCAGGAATGGAAGAGAGCCCCGAATTGCAATGCACCATACAGTGTTGTCAGAAAGGGTCAGTGTCAGGTTCATGGAGCATAAAAATCATCTTAGTGACCTTGGCTTGACGTTTTTTCATTAGGCATCAAACTCTCTTTTCAAACTACTCACGATTTATTTTTTTTTTTGCATTCAATAAATGCCTTGAGGATGCCCATGATACTGGATTTTTTTCCTATCCTTTTTTAGCAATAAGAAAAAAAATTGCTTTTCATCAGCAGAAGACTTAAGCTCTACAGGAACTTCTTTTCATCAATTTTGGCATTCATCATGAATTTAGTTGAATGCTTAGCCAGATCATGATTTTTAATGCCAAACTGGGGTTTTTTAGGGGGTGTCCCTTCTATTTTCTAACTTTGAAAGGCAAGTTGTTAGCTTGCAAATCAGCTTTATTTGAGTGAAGAGAACCTGGTTAATAGAACTAAACTTAAAACAAAGGAAACTCTGTGATCTACAAGCCAATGAAACTTTGCTCAAGACACATAGAAATTGTATAATAAATTGCTATGAAGTTGGTAGAGTGGGAGCAAATCACAAGTAAAATACAACTCTACCTTCATGGCACTCAGAAATGAAGCAGAATTAACAGTCTCTGAGGTGAGTAGTCCATGCTTATGAGAAACCCAACTGATGTGTTTGCTAAATTTATCAGTGCTCCTCATATGATGTCAAAACCAATAAAGCAACTGACATTTACTAGTTAGGAAATGTAATAAAATTCGATGTTTCAGTACCTGCAGTTTAGCAATTCTCAAATTGATGCTCCTGCCACGGTAAATTACTTGGAATCATTTAATTTCTCTGAACACCTGCTCTGCAGCTTATTTGCAGACATTTTGCCACGTGAGAATGGAGCTTTCATTCATCTGTGTTCCCTTTGGTACTGGTGTGAACCTTCCAGCTCACAAGGATAAAAGGAGAAGGGAAGCTGGCTGACCCACTCAGGCCTTTGCTGCTATTACTGGTTTTATTACGTTTGTACTTAAGGACTTGGAGGTGCCTGTAGTGGCTTGGCATTGCACTAAGAGGAGCACACAGGGCTGTTCTGAGGAGTGTATAATTTAAGGAGAAATGTTACAGCCAGGAGGGAGGGAGAGTTGTAAGATAGGGAGTGCAAGAGCAGCTAATTTGCTCTCATTCCTGCTTGTCATTTTTTAGATAAGGTGGTTTTTTAATGTATGGACAAGCAAATAGTGAGGAACAGCAGGAGGTTAAAGGATCAGGTAGAGGAAAAGGAAAGGAGGGAAGGTGGGGAAGTAAAAAGAGAAGGAAGGAATGTGGAATTAAGGGAAGGATGGGGGGGGATAAAGAAAAATTCAACTGCACGCTGCAGACAGCTCCCTGGATCCAGAGGTCTCAACTCACAGATCACAGAACATTCTGAGCTGGAAAGGAAGCACAAGGATCATCAAATCCCAGCTCCTGGCCCTGGACAGGACACCCCAACAATCCCACCCTGTCCGTGAGAGCCTCGTCCAAACCCCTCTGGAGCTCTGGCAGCCTTGGGGCTGTGCCCACTGCCCTGGGGAGCCTGGGCAGTGCCAACCACCCTCTGGGGGAAGAACCTTTCCTGAGATCCAACCTAAACCTCCCCTGGCACAGCCATG
The DNA here is from genome assembly GCA_013397135.1 of Pachyramphus minor. NCBI lineage: Eukaryota > Metazoa > Chordata > Aves > Passeriformes > Tyrannidae > Pachyramphus > Pachyramphus minor. The sequence goes on along the minus strand of VYXB01004107.1, from coordinate 149,265 downwards.
TCATGCTGTAACTCAGATGATTCCAACTAATGAGTCATTTCACCACGGCATCTTATTTAGGAGCCCTGTTGCCTTGCATTTGCTACAGTTCACAGATGGAGACGGAGGCCAAAGTTGTCAATATTTCTCAAGAATCCCTTCTCTGCCTCCAGCTGTGAGGAACTGTATGTTTTAATTGCCTTAAAACATTGCTCATGTATCGAGCTGTGCAAGCCTCGGCCAGGGAAGAGATAAAGTTGAGGGGAGGAGGCCACAGCCCACAAACTGACAGATTTGTGGAGGCCCAGAGGGGNTGAGATCCAACCTAAACCTCCCCTGGCACAGCCATGTCATGCTGTAACTCAGATGATTCCAACTAATGAGTCATTTCACCACGGCATCTTATTTAGGAGCCCTGTTGCCTTGCATTTGCTACAGTTCACAGATGGAGACGGAGGCCAAAGTTGTCAATATTTCTCAAGAATCCCTTCTCTGCCTCCAGCTGTGAGGAACTGTATGTTTTAATTGCCTTAAAACATTGCTCATGTATCAAGCTGTGCAAGCCTCGGCCAGGGGAAAGGCAAGGTTGAGGGGAGGACGCCACAGCCCACAAACTGGTAGATTTGTGGAGGCCCAGAGGGGCCAATCTCTGGGGTGTGGTGCTCATCTAAAGAAGGACGATGGCAACTCCCTGGGGGGGTGATGATTATCTCCTATGGGCCAGGCTGTGTCAAAGGAGGCCCCGTGTGCACCCACACCCATGGCTGCCCCACAGAAGGCTTGTGGGAGCAGAAAGACCTTTCAGCAGGGGTGGCCTCAAACCAATCCCCCACCTGAAGCCTAAATTACTGTGCAAGAACAGCACCGGCAGTCTCTGAAAAACAGCACACAACCCCATACACATACACTAGAGAAGCACCAGAAGGGTTTCTGAGGGTATATAAACCCGCTGGACTTTATATTTCATGGGTTTCTTTCCTCCACCACTCCCTGACGGACCAAGACACCAGTGACAACAACAAGCAAGTTTGTCAGAGACCTCTGGGTGGTAAATATAAACTCTTAGGTTTTTCCTCTTCTTTCTTTTATTCTTTTTTTCTCTTTCTTTCTGTCTTTTCTTTCACACATTTTCTTGGGTGATATCTTTANAGTTTTTTTCTCTTTCCTTCTTTTTTTTATTCTTTTTTTCTCTTTCTGTCTTTCACACATTTTCTTGGGTGATATCTTTATGCTTTTATATTTCCATACTACCACAGATAAAAACAACCAAAGCAGCTACATACCTGTTTTCCTTTGTAACCAAACTGCTCTAAAATAAACCTTATATATATATATATACNTTTCACAGGCTTGCCTCTGAAACACACCCCTCCCCAAGCCTAAATGACTATAAAAAACCCATCACCTCCAGCCTCTGAAAAACAGTATCCCCCCACGTGGGGAAGGTACCGGGAGGTTTCTGAGGGTATATAAACCCACTGGACTTTATGTTTTGTGGCATTCTTTTCCTCACCTCTCCCTGATGGACCAAGACAGTGACGATAGCAACAACTAAGTCCATCGGAGAACTCTGAGCAGTGACTATAAACTCTTATTCTCTCTTTCCTCCTTTCTTTCTCTCTTTTCTTTCACACATTTTCTTGGGTGATATCTTTATGCTTTTATATTTCCATACTACCACAGATAAAAACAACCAAAGCAGCTACATACCTGTTTTCCTTTGTAACCAAACTGCTCTAAAATAAACCTTATATATATATATATACCACATATACACACACATCTATCTGTCTAATCTATCTCTGTAAACACTGATCACACAGTATCTATGTACTTTAATTCACCCCAAGGGATTTATTAGCAAAAAAACAAGTTATTTCTGCCTTGCAGGGGGGGCTGTAACACCAGTGATGATGATGGACCCATTTTGGAGGGACTGCAGTCCACCTGACACAGGTGTCTATGATGGATGTCTGAAGTCAGATGGGACCAATCCAGGGCTTAGTGTTTGTAGAGGGCATGTGGCTTGGCTAGAAATCTACCCAACATCATCCCACACCCACTGAACTATTGGGAAGACGGTTGACCTTAGCCAGTGACTTTTACAATCTGATTTTTCTCCTTAGTCTTTACCTCGGCTGCTGCTGTTTCTGCCAGATGGAGAACTTGGATGTTTCTTTCTCTAGTCCCACTTAATTCCCCAACAGCACATGGTGGATTCTAGGGGAGATGGTACAGTATCCTGGTGTATCCTGGCAAATCTACTCCTCCTCCAGCATCAGCTGCAATTTAAATGCAGTCAGTTCCCCAAGAAACAAAAGAGAAAGCTCCCTATTCATGCTATTTGTCACAAGTTCTTAATATCATAGTTGCCTTTTAGCCTTACTCATCAACATCCAGAGGGAAAAAAACAAGAAACCTTCTAAATAAATCAGATTTGACATAACTTTCCTCAAGAACAATGGCTTTAAAACCAGCTGGAAAAATGCTTTTAAAAATAGACCAAATTGATCTGTCGCCTTTGAAAAAAAATCAATCTTAAGACTAAAGAAAAAAAATCTCTATTATTTCCCTTCCAGCTTCTCATAATTATTTTTGAAGTCTGGGTTTCACCAGAGAAGCCTTTTCAGTCAGTTCTTTTAAAATGGGTTAGACAGTTCCTCCATTCTTTTCTCTTCTATTTTTTTTCTCCCCCTTGGTGTGGCAGCATTGTACACAACAACTTTCATGTCTGTATGGAAATAAAGGATGTAAATTTAAGATCTAAGACCAAGGAAACATCATGAGGAAGAACCGGAAATTAAGTAAATCTTTACTGCTGCTCAACAGATGACGGGAGTTGCCTGCATTTACTTACATATTAATTTATTTTTGAATCTCCCACTAGCTAAATGAAATCAATTGGTGTAAGATACATAAAAATTCTTCATTTAACAATCATTTCTCTGTTGAATCCTGGTAAGCTCAAAGTAGATATATTAATAGCTGCAAGGCCAAAATACCATCAATAAGCTACACGTAGATATATGTGTACAGACTTTTTGGCAGGGCCTGTTGTGATACAACAAGGGATAATGGTTTTGAACTAAAAGTTAGATTCAGACTAGATGTAAGGAAGAATTTTTTTTTTTTTATTATTTTATGAGGAGTGTGATAAAAATACTCACTTTTTGATGAATTTGAGAGGGGACAAAGTCATCAGAGAAAAACTCGTTTTATTGCAGGCATCAAGTGTCTCTCTCCAGGAGGGCACACCACCCACCAAAATGGGCAACCTTTTATCTCCTTCCCTGGCTGGGGGTGGTCCCTGTCCCCTTTTCCATTGGCTGGGTACTCAGGGACTCACATTCTCTCTGGACCACCTACTTTGCCCCAAGTCTCCCTCCCCCATTCCCCTTTCATCTTCTTCCTTTTTTGGCAGATCTTTTAGCAAAGTCTTTCCTATTGGTTCTTAACCACTCTTAGCAGCTGCAAGGAACAGCCTAACCCAGGTCTGAGCAATAAGCAGCTGTAAGCAAGAAAGAAGGATTAGCCTCTCCCCACACACTTAGCCACTCTGGCTGCAGCAAAACTTTGCTTTATTTCTCCCAGGAGGATGGTGAAACACTGGCACAGGTTGCCCAGAGAGGTGATGAATCCCTGGAAACATTCAAGGCCAGGTTGGATGGGGCCTGATCTGTGTGAAGATGTGCCTGCTCATGGTAGGGGGCTTGCTTATATGATCTTGACTGGGGCTAGATGATCTTGAAAGATGCCTTCCAAGCCAAACCAAATTCAATGATCCTAAGATCCTGTGATTCTAGGATACGTGGTAAGCTCAAAGGAGGTGTATACAACATTACAAGTACAAAATGCCCTCAACAGGATTGATTTGTCTGTCTGTCTACTTCGCACACCCAAATAGTTGATCTAATGTTCATCAAGTCTGTGGTTGTTAATTGTAATGGGCTTTGAGGAAGGTTTGTATTTTCAAGCTGCTGCTAACTGCGCGTGCCACCTCCCCCAACAGCCAAGTGATGATGAGAGGAGAGAGGTTTCTCGTTCCTCAGAAACAAGCTCACTGGGACATACAAACACTTCTGTGCAAAGGTTTTAGAGGATACACACTGGCATGCACTGGTAGACTATTACTAGGATGTAATTATTGTGTCCCAGCTCATTAGTTGGGAAATGCTCAGAAAAGGAACTAATCATCACTTGGCACTGGAGATCTTTGGGGCCTGACTTCAGGCTCATGAGTGACGTGGCTTGGCCACGCTCTGCAGCTCAGAGTTAGTGACTTGCCAGGGGATCTTCCTGACCTGAAGGCTTGAGGAGACATTGCAAACTGGATTGTGAGCTGGAGCAGGACACTCATTTGTCCTGTAGCTTTGGGAGCAGTCAATGTCTCTGTTTCACAGGAAACTGCACGAGAAAAATTCTGCCTATACCCAGAATAGAGCATCTCCTGAGAAGGCCTTTACTTAACCACAGGATGTGGAAGTTGCTTTAAATCCGAAGTCATTCTGGGGACATTTTTTTCTGGTACATCTATTAATTTGTTACCTGACTTATTCAATCAAGTGAATCTGTCTGTAGTTTAAGACACACTTTTCTCAGTGTTTGTGTGAGTTGCTTGACAGGCTGCGTAATGAGCCCTCCAATATTTCTCCATGTAATTATTACAGTAATAACCAGGTGAATACATTAATCATCAAATGATTGCATGACAGGGAAGCCTTCCAGGCAACATAGAACTAGATTCATCTGTCTTCTGTTCTGTTGCAAGTCCTCACAGTTTGTATTTCTAAATCTTTAGGATAATTTTTAAGGTATTCCTGAATCTTTTCTCCTTTCCTGATTCCTTTCCCCCATTGGTACATATATTACACTCTGATCCCTAACAGCTTTTGTCTGTGTCCCAGAAGAGCAGCAGAACACTGCAGAAATCCTGGTTTTAAAGATTTATGATAAGCAATGCCAGTGTCCCTCCCTGCAGTGCATCTGTGGGGAAGTCCTGGGGGCGTTATGTGGGACTGATATGGAAACAAGGCTAAATTTTTTATAAGGGTCAGCATTTGGGGCAACTATTGAAAAACCACATTGTAGAACACATTGTAGAAATTTGAAATGAGATATCTGGCATTTGTGTGTGTTTGTGTGTATTTTCCCATTCTTTTCACTTATCTACATTTTCCCAGGTGATTATTTAAGATGATGAGCTTGTTGAGCCAAGCAATAGAAATAAAAGAATAATGGAAGAAATTTGCCATGGAATAGGTCTATTTGTCTGAGATAACCCTTGACAGTTTCATCCTCTGACAAAAACCCAAATTGCTTGATCATCCAGAGTGAGTAGGTGAGGATTAATGGTTTCAAAGCACCCATGAGTTCTGATTTTAGATGCAATCAGCCAGTCCTTTATGTTCTGACAGGGCTTAAAAATGCAAATACTGAAACAGGCTGTGAGCAGCCCACAATTCTGGAGATCTCAAAGATTTTGGGTATTATCAGTGAGGATAATAGTTCAAACATACAAATAATAACTAAAAATTTAACAATCCTCAAAAAAAAAGTCAGAAAAAAAACCCCTTCCTTATGGTAAAATTGTTGAAGACTTTGAAAAGCTTTCAGATAGACACAGTTTTGGGGAAATTCTGTGATTAAAAAAAGTAATGAAATTGTCCAAAAAAAAATTACTACCCTATTCTTGTTGGTTCATTTTTCTATATATTTTTGATCATTGGCTGCAAGTGGCCAGGATCTTCACATTGTAACATTTTCAAATAAACCAAATTCTGGTCTCACCATGTCCTTTCAGACATCATATGAATTTTATAAATTATATATTTTATATATATTATATATAAACTGTATAAATTCCAAATATTAAGAAGTTTTCCCTCTGGGGAAGGCAAAAGAAAAAAGTGGAAAATGGCTGTAAACTTATTATTCCAGCCTACTAAAACTTCACACTAAACTTTATGCATTATTGAGATTTTAATATAATTTCCTTTAAAGAAATAACTCACTGTGTTCACTGGGGCTGTGTTTAGTAATAACAATGTTCAAAGAATATAATTCCTTCTTGACCTGAAAAAAACTTAATCAAATATTCAACATAAATTTTTATGAACCAAATACTTAATTGTGTGGATATAGCATTGTAATTGCAAAGNTTACAAAAACCCTCTAGTCATTCTGAGAATCTATATCACCAAATTTTTCTTTGTCTGTGTGGAAGATTGAGTAGAAAACTAATTTCCCCATGGAGAGCAAAGCAGAAGTTGCATTGAGAAAAATGAGAAAGCAATCAAGGCCGCCCCAGCAAAATGTCAGAATCAAAACTTATAACAAAAATCAAAGCATTCAGACCACAGTTCAGACTAATTAATCAAAAATGTTGGCTCCTGAGTTGGTGTGTATTGATTCACATACAGGACAGGCTGCAGGGATAATACAGGCAGGTTTATAACAGTGAAAAGCCAGGAGAGCTGCTGAGGCATTAACATGTAATCCCAGGGCAGATCCTGTGGGTTAAATTGGGAAAGTCTAAAAGCTTCTTTTTGCTATGCTGAGAAAAATGTGAGTGAGGAGATGAAACACTACAAATTACTATGTCAAGCTGTGATGGATACAATTCAAACAAAAAGAGAACATCTGTAGTTCCTACTTACTAAAGATCACATCAGATTTCCACATCTTTGCTTAACTAATATTGAACTGCTGATCATTTCAAAAGCAAATAAAGCAAGCAAACAAAACCCACTCTTGACTAATGGACTCTTCATTCTTTCCTTCTGTCCCAACTTTTTTTTTTGTTCTTGTGCAGGAGATTTTGCTTTTTGAATGGATACAGAACCTCAGATCTGGGTGCAAGGGGAATCAATATGGCATAAATATTAATAAAGATGGAATTAACATTACCTTTAACAATACATTAGCTTTGTGTGTGTTTTGATTTGTGAGTGCTTTGATTCTCTAGAGCTTAATGACAGTGACAATAGGGTTGAGTGTTCCTGGGTAGGCATCAGGGGAAAGGCCATCAAGGTTGTGGTGGGAGTCTGGTTTAGATCACCCAACCAGGGTGAAGGATCAGGTGAAATATTCCATAAGCAGCTGGGAGAAGCCTCATGATCACAAGCCCTTGTTCTCCTGGGGACTTCAACTTAGCAGGCAACACAAAAATACAGCACAGTGGAGACAAAACAGTCTGGAAGGTCACTGAAGTGTGTGGAATAGAAATTCCTGACACAGCTGTCCTGGGCAATCACAAAGAAGTAAGGACAGGGGGTGCAAACTGCTGCCTTGGGCTTCCAGAGGCCAAAGTTTGACCTGATAGGAGCCTGGTTGATGAAGTCCCTTGGGAGACAATCCTGAAGGGTGAAGAGTCCACGAAGGTTGGTCGTGCTTTAAGAAGAAAATCAAGGTGCAGCAGCAGGTTGTTCTCACAAGCTGAAAGACAAGCCAACAGGGAGTGTTTAGGCTGGATATTAGGAAAAATTCTTCACAGAAAGTGTGGTGAAGCACTGGAACAGGTTGCCCAGGGCAGTGATGGATTTACCGTCCCTGGAGGGGTCCCCTGTGGATGTGGCACTTGGGGACATGGGTTAGTGGTGGCCTTGGCAGTGCTGGGTTAACAGCTGGACTCAGTGATCTTAGAGGTCTTGTGCAGGTCTTGAACGCGAGTTTTGCTGAATCAGTCTGTGGGATTAGCGACAGGATGAGGAGCAATGGCCATAAACTAAAACACAAGAAGTTTCACCCCAACATGAGGAAGAACTTCTTTGTGTTGGGGGTGGCAGAGAATTGGAACAATTGCCCAGGGAGGGCGTGGAGTCTCCCTCTCTGGAGACGTTCCAAACCTACCTGGACACGTTCCTGTGTCCTGCTCCAGGTGACCCTGCCTTGGCAGGGAGTTTGGACTGGATGATCTCCAGAGGTCCCTTCCAACCCCAACTATTCTGTGGTTCTGTGATTATTTTACCTTCTGTTTGTGGGATCCACCTAATTTAGCAATTTAACACTTAGGAAAGGTAATTTCCTCAGGCTGAAATGACAGGTAATGGATGGAGAGAGGCACCTGCATGATATTCTGAAACATATGTTGATATTGCCATCTAGAGAGCTTTGGTATTATTAGGGGATTTCATGTAAATAAATACTGACAGTGCAGTGCAGTGTTGGGGCTGTTTAAACTAACTGTTCTCCAGATTTTCAGAAAATGCAATTTTGTTTCTTTGTGCAAAACCAGTTATTTTTCTCTTACATAACTTTAGCCCAATTGGGTTTTTTTTCAGATGTGGTTCTCACAAGCTCCATTTAATTTCATTTTATTCTTTGAGAAATACAGTTTTACATTTATCATTTCTGGAAACAGGTGCTGTTTATAGGGGAGAGAACAAGACATACTGCCCAGGTTTGCAGTCTTATAATTTGTTATGCTGTGCCATTATGTAAAGAAATAATGCAGGAAAATGCCAAGCACCATCATTATATTTTATTTGTAATGACTCTTAGGAATTTTAATTTTAACATGTGAGCATATATAACAGCAGTTTAAACCAGGAGTTCATTAAATCAGGGAACACAAACCTGGGCTTCTGTTCTATGAAACATTTGGGATCCTAGTCCTGCTTTCCAAAACTCCAGGTCTAACCAGGGCGAGCAGATGCGTGCAACTTTCAGAATGTGCAGACGTGAAGCAATAACTCATCCCCAGACCCGTGAATATAAAGACAATAAATATTAACTGGTTCACAGAAGCATGGCTATGAACCCCAGCTGCAGCTCGAGCCCGACAGATGATGCTGCTCCCTCGAGTCTGCAGGAGCAGGAGCTCCAAAGGAGGCAGGAAAATGTTCCTCTTAACAGTCTCTCTCAGAGGATTTGCTGTCAGACTTATTTCTTTCAGTCCCTTTTGTGGCTCTCACATCAGGTCAGTGCAGGAAGGAGTGCTACCACTGAACTGCATCTGAAGCTTGAGCCCCACCTCTTGCACCGATTTCTACCACAAAATCTGCAAAGGTTGAAACAAGACCAGGACCCCTTACAGGCCAAATCTGTCCAAGATGAATCCTCAATATAGGGAAAAGTATTTCCTAGTCTAAAAGACATGGAGCACTCAAACTCCAAATTTCTTTGTTTAATTGTTTTTCTTTCCTCTCAAGTTCTGACCCCTAAATACTTATCCTAACCCAAACTTTAGCATCTTCTTTATTTTCCCTAGGCTGATGGAAGTTCTATACCTTTTCATTGCCTCTAAATCTACTTCTTTTAATCACAGCCAGCTCTGTGTAAAACCAGACTGCTCTGCTTTGCCTCTGTAAAGGAGGTTCTTGCCTTCTGCAGTCCTGATGTGTGACACTGTGATGGGCATCATGGCTCAGCAACTTAGTTCTATCAAACTCTGGGCTGAATGGCATCTGGCACTGGAGTTTTATTGCTGCCTGCTTCTTATTGTTTGGTGAGAGATATCAAACAGCTGCATTGGCTGCTCTGTTCGGTTCAGTGAGAGTTTTCCAGGAGAGCAAAGAAGGTCTTGTAGGAACACAGTGTTTCATGTGCCTGAGAGTATTGTCCAAACCCTTCTTGAGCTCTGGTAGGTTTGGGGCTCTGACCACTTCCCTGGGGAGCCTGTTCCAGTGGCCAACCCCCCTCTCGGGGAAGAACCTTTTCCCAGTATCCAACCTAACCCACCCTGACACATCTTCATGCCATTCCCTCAGTTTTTATCGCTGGTCACCAGAGAAATGGGATCAGTCTTGCTCACATTTCATAGACAGGAACTAAGACACCAAAATCAACCTGAGTGCTCAACCTTGCTTATATCCTTTCAAAAATAGCAACAGAACTGCCGAGCACAGAATCACACAAAATGTGTGATAGACTAGATGAGAAGCCAAATACCTCCAAATTTCTCTGCATCCTGGGCTGCTGAATGCTTCTCTTGTCTCCCTCTGAGCTTCCCAGATTGCAGTCAGTGGGATACTTTGGACTATTCTCCTTGACTTTTATGTATTTTGGAAGTTATTTTAAGGTTGTCTGTATTTAATATCGTTAGGGGCTCATTTCAATATGCATATGTATTTAAATGTATTCCTACTCCCCCACCTTTCCCTGTAGTGACTGTCAGCTGTGTCTGGAAAACCTGCCAATTACTGTAATTTCCAGAACAATAACAGCCTAATTGATAGGCAAAGTAAATGAAGGAGCAACAGGGAGATCATCAATGCTGGCAAGGGAGTCAACAACACACAAAGTGGTCACTGGGTGTTCTGCTACTTAAGGATTTCAAAGCAGCTCATAGAAATTCATATTAAAATGCAGAAAGTGTGTGATCCTTCCTGCTTCACTCAGGATAGGGCAGAGTGGAGAATTAAATATCAGGCAGGATTTCAGAGCCTTATTCACTTGTATTTGAACTAAGTTTTATGAGGGAAGACCTTATAGCAAGTGATCTGTCACAAAATTCTGCTTGAGCTGTGCAGCTCCATATTGCCTTTAAGGGCAAGCAGTGCCCAAGCAAAGCACACCCTGACAGAATCTTGGGATAAATCCAGATATTTTCAATGTTTTGAGTCTCAGTTCTGCATTATTATGAAGTGAGAAGTATGTACCCAAATACTCCAAGGATGGAAACATTTATCTTACCTAAAAAGGCAATTCCCAAAAATAGGCCTCAGATGGCAAATTGAATCTTTTCCTGTCTTTGGGATGGTGGGCAGTTGGTTTCTACTTTCAGTAGCATCTTCCTCCTCAATTCTTGCTATGGTCACGGGTTGATTTCTCTTATTGCAAGAAGGAGATAAATTCCTGGACAAAAGATTTATGGAACCTTTGTGTCATGAATAATTTCTAAAATCTGTGACAAATATCATCTTCAAGACTTTTTTTTTTCAGTGTGTGTACTAAAGCAGAGGTTTAGGTTGTGGTTCTGTATCAGTTTATCTGGATATCCACTTAGATTTTCAGGTTGTCAAGGGACAGTGTTGTACACATTCTGTCATCTTGTTTTATTTCGATTCCACTTCGAGCTTTTCTTTTTGTTTTTATTGAACAAAGCCTATGAGAAAGATTTTAGGACAGTTAAAAATTGCTTTGCTGGGTTATTTACACACGATTCTGGGAGCTGATATTTCTTCTAGAAGGATGTACCTGTCCTTCCTCCACAACAAATTCTATTCCAGAACATACATAAATGTATAAAGAAAGGAGTAACATGTGTAATATAAGATCAGGGATATGAATCCTTAAGGGTACTCAGGTATTTGTTTTGCTGTGTTAGTTACTGAAATCCATCAGAGTTGTATCTTCAGTCTGACTCATGGATTCCTCTGTGCTGGAGGGTGTTACGTTCCCAGCACGTGGAAATTCACCTAAATATCACTTTGCACCTAAATTTTTTCCCAGAGCTTTACCCCAAACCCGAAACAGATTGTTAAGCCTGAAAAGATCCAAAGAACTGCACTAATGTTGGGTAAAGATACTCCAAACCTTGAGAAAAAAGAAAATATATGGACACAGGAGCAAGAAGAGAGAAGTAAAAACGACAAAAAAGAGAAGTACAAAAGGAAAAGCTTTTNAAAAATATATATTATATATACATTATATAGATATTTAAAGACTGAAATCATGACTTTAGTAGTAATTTGATGTACTCAATAGATATAGAATGACTAATAATTCTATAATAATAAAAACAATTTAGCTCATATATTCCTTTTCTTCAGAAAATCACTAAACACTTTGTAAAAGAAGGTCAACATCATTAGAACTGTTTTAGATTCTAAAAGTCACCTGAAAGAGGTTTTTAAGCAGAAGTTCCTCAGTAGCCTGCTCTTGAAATTTGCTCCTGATGCTTCCCTCTTTTGTCTATCAGCAGTATTTGCAAGTCTAAGCATCCTGGAAAAATTGTCCCAGGTGATGTTCTTCACTTTCAATATGCAATTTTTTTTTTCCCTTTTACAATGACTCATCAGAGCAAAACCAGGGAAAGAACTTTGCTTTTACGTGTTTCTGGAGTCAGATAACAAGATTTCTTTATGATTTTCCTTGGAGGATTTTTTTCCTTCCGAGTCATGTAGAGTGGCACCACATTCTCCATCCTGCCATGATTCCAGGTAAGTCAGGATCATTCCTTGACCTTACAGCAGCCTTCAGCCACATCTTGTCTTGAATAAGGTTGAGTCAAAAATTGAAAGCAGTTAATTCCCTCCATCATTAGTTATGAACATTGAGATATTTTTAGTCAACTAAAAAGCAGATTCTTCATTACAACGTGATGAAGAAGAATTTCCATTGTTTGCAAATATGTGTCTTATGAGTGTCTTGAAGTGCACACCAGTAGCCCTCAGTCTTTTCAAGTATCATGTCAAGCTATGTAAGTAAAAGACTGTAAGAATTTGCTTGATCACTCTGGATTTGTTCAACCAACACTAGAAGAAAATAAAACCAAGACTAANAGTACAAAAGGAAAAGCTTTTAGTTTGTGAATAGAAAAAATTGATATTATATAGAAATATGGGATTATATATTTTATGTAGAAATATATATTATACATTATATAGAAATATATANGCAAACAAACAAACCATCAAACCCTCCAGTGGATTTTTTTCATTTGTTGACCATAACATGTTAAATTGTTGCTTTAAATATCAAACTGCTCAGAAGCTTGAAGCGTTGGAGGAGTAATTTCTCTGAACTGACTCTCCCCATTCATCATTTACCTCCTGCAACTCCCTTCACACACCATGTTCAGGGGTGGGATGTTATCCTAAGTACTCCTTTGTCCTGGGATGGATAACCTTGCAGAGTGAGGAGAAACACTGGGAGTGAAGAAATATTTTTATTCTCTGTGTCAGGTAACAACTTGAATCAAAACCACCAAACCATGAAGTTTTATATATGACTATATAAAGTGAGGGACATTAATCACATTTGTTTCAACTTCCTACTGTTCAACAGACTTCAGATCAAAGAGGAATAACCCACATTTCCAACATGCTTTAACTGATAAGGAAGTGCCAGCATTCCACAATTAAAAAAACCCACAAGATGAAGCTTATTAACCTAATTTAGACCATGACTGTCCTCGCCTCAATGAAGTTAGACATCTCTACGACCTTGAAAACAAAATAGTTTGGAAAGCCTGGAAAAGGTCCTGGAAGAGATCTTGCAGCCAAAACATTCTGCAAAGAGCAGAAAATAGCATTTATTGTATAAATTTTCCAAATTTTCTCATGATCTAGCATAGAGTCATAGAATCATAGAATGATTTAGGTTGGAAGGGACCTTAAAGATCATCTCATTCCAACCCCCCAGCTGTAGGCAGGGACACCTTCCACTAGCCCAGGTTGCTCCAAGCCCCATCCAACCTGGCCTTGGACACTTCCAGGAAAGTGGGGATTTCCTACTCCTTGTTAGTAGGAAATATGACTAAATTACAGGGGTGGCACAGTGGTGCCAACACAGGTTTGCCTGGAGTCTGGATCAGACTCCAGTTCTGCAATAAGAGATGTGTCCTTTGACTGTGATCCCTTTGCATATAAAAAACCCTGCAACTCATAAAAAAATCCTTCTTAAATGTCACATCTGTAGCATAAGGCATGGTTGCACTTGTAAACAAGAGATAATTGCCTAGGGGGAAAGGAGGCAGTAACACCTGAGACAGCATGTGCCATAAATTTTTGGGTATTTTGAAATTATTTTGAAATCAATTTAGCCACCGTCTCCCCTGCAACACCACACGTGCCTCAAGATATCCTGATACAGCTTTTCTCAGCTTTCAAACCAGCTCCAAAGTCCATTGTTTTTCTTGTCCACTGACAGCAGAGAGAGGAAGAGTGCTCTGAGCAGATGGATTTTGTACAGCACAAATGAAATCCCTGGCAGGAATCAAACTCTCATTTCCCCATCGTTCACTGCAGAGGGTGCTGTCTGCCCACATTCCCGGTCCTCAGGAAACAGGTGGGGAAAAAAGGGTTGTGAACTATTTAATAGTTGAAAAGGCAGGTCATGGGATATTATCAAAATGCACTAAAAACGTGCATAATTAAAGACATAAAGTTACATTTCAGAGTCATGACAGACTAAGCCACAGTGGAGCAAAGCCACTGTCACAGCCTGACTGGAATTCTGAACAAGCACAAAACAGTCAGCCCTGATTTGTAATGCAAAAAAATGAGGCTTCCCTCCCTGCCTTTAATGCAGTTTAAGTCTTTCTGAAGTCATCCACCTACTCAGTGATGCTAAAGGATAAACAGCAACACCTTCCTGGTAAAATCACAAAGTTTTGGGAATCTGTTTTCATACTGAGTTTCCACTCAGACTCTGGAAACCCGTTGAAACATCAGAATTTTGTTATGAACCAAGACAAGTAGGGTTTTATTGGGAAGTAGCACCCTGGAATCAAAGACAGCCAGTCACTCTGTCCTTTTCATGTTTGTGGGGATGTCAGGGCAGGTTTTGCCTTCAGCTTAAGTCACCAAAAATCAAGAATTTTGTCCCTAAATCCAGAAGTGTTTATTGTTGCTCTGCTTAATCTGTAACACTGTTGTTTAAAATACAAAATGAGGATCTCTGGTGCGCAGGGAAGACGTCAGATGTGCTCTTAGCACTTCCCTCCAGGTCTGATGCTTTTCCAATTTCCAGCTGTGAAACAGGCTGTTCTGTGAACAGTGACCACCCTTCCCAAAATCCCAAATTTCTGGTGGGAAATGGATCCTCTTGGGTTGGAGGAGAAGACAAAGAGGCCAGATGTCCCATGCCTTAGATAAGTCCGTGGCCCACTGTGCATTGAGCCACCTGGTCCAATGTAACATGTCCCTGTCCATGACAGGGGAGGAGTTGGAGCTCTATGATCTTGAAGGTCCCTCCCGACTCAAACCATTCTGTTATTCCACGATTCTGTGATTCTGTGTTTTTGTCAAGTCAGAACTGGTGACTTTAAATGACAGAGTGTAAGTCTAGACTTGCACAGGATGGAGCAATGGGACAGTCTTTGAAATACTTTTTGAGAAGCCAATAAGAAAATTCTAACTGTAATGCAGGAGACAGGAGCACACTGGAAACTACAACTGCATCTGAACCTTCCTCTGGAGGATCATGGAGACAATAGAAGGGGGATTTCAGTGTGGAGATGGGGTACAGCTGATTTCTGGGAGGACAGGACTGAGCATGGCTGCTGGGTGTGGCATGGAAATTTTTGCACCATTTCTCATGCTGAATATGTCTGGGAAAGCAGTGCTAAAATAGACTCTTTATCCAGCCAAGGCAATCATCAGGGTTCAGAGAACATCCCCCTGCTTTGCAGACATCTATTCACCTCTGGGTTTTTTTATTCTCGTTGCTATAAAAAGATGTGTTAGCATGAAATGCTGTGTCTTAAACCGGGGTCTAAGAATTTGGGATTGGGGGATTTTTATGAATGTCATCCCTTCCTGCCATTTGATAACAAGTTATGCAGATTGGGTTATGGTGTAATTGTCCTCCAGCATGTAAACTTTGACGAAAATTCAAATTCTTTGTTCCCAGTCTTGCAGCATTTCAAAGCTCTCTCCTGTTGCCAAGGCTAAGTGCTGTTGAAGTGGTGGTTTCCCAGTGTGAGAGGAGAGCAGGGAACACAGGGAGGCAGGGCAAGGTTTAAAACCCAGAATAGTCTTAAAAATCATGACAGCTAAAATTGGGACTGGGGTGGGGGTGGGGGAATAAGTAATTCTGACTGTTGTTGTCCCTGGTTTCTGAGTCTTTTCTTAAGAAGTTGTTGAATTCTGCCTGCTTGAACAGGCAAGGACAGAAAATATCAAGGCTTGACTGAGGAAAAAAAATGCACTCTTATGTACAGTATTAAAATCAGTTATTTACTCACCTTCCATGTAATAAATTTGCCCTGACTGCTTAAGAAAAGCTCATGAAATTTAAGTGGAATCCAATGAAGAATCTATTGCCTCTCTACTATTGAAGAATGTATTGCCTCAATTAATTCTTCATTGCATTAGGCTAGTGAAAGTGAAGTCACAAAGATTTGGAACCCTCAGAAGTTTTAATGAATGCAATTTATGTATTCAGTTATCAGTACCAGTTTATGGAATTGTTTAACAGCCTTCCCTTATAGATGTAAATCAAATTAAATGAATTAATCTTTAAAAAGTGTAAATGAAAAACCTCACAGAAGTCCACAGTTTCATTCATTACACACAACAAATATTCCTCATGGAAAGGCAACAAATGACATCCCTTTGGGGATTTGCTTTTCCAAAGCCTTGCTAGCAAGAAGCTATTGAGTTCAATGGGGATTTTGCCTGAGCAAAATTCCCAGATTTGAGCCAAAAACAATACCAGAAAACCAGTCAAGGAAAATGATGGTAAACAAGTTGTCGTAACAATTCTCTGGATTCAGTGGTGCTGTCTCTTCCTAACAGTACCTGTGATGACAACTGTGTCTCTTGAAGAGGACAATATTGCATTTTTTGTTAACTTTTTGTACATAATGAATTATTTGGACTATCCACAAGGATTCATCCTGAAAATGTATTTTCTTTTTCTTTTTGCAAAGGCCACTCTTCTCTTCGCCGATGCACAGATGAGCTGTGTATGACTCAATCCCCTTCGTAGCCAAGGAGATCAGGAGTGAAGATGCCGTGCAGTGGAGCGAGTTGGGCACAGTGAGCATGAACAGGGGGCTTAAACTGGTCAGAGAAAAACACCAACCCCCTCAAGGAGCACAGGGGAACAGCTTTGCCAGTGCGTGGATCGCAGGGTTCACCACAGGATTCACCACAGGATTCACCACAGGATTCACCAGGAATCCAGGAATTCCCCGCACCAGCAGCACATCTGTGATTCACAGAAATCCTTTGCTTAAGGAAACACCCCCATTCCCTCAGCATCCCACTGCTCCTCACCTGCCTGCCATGCCAAGCAAACAGAGCAACCCTGCACTGAATACATTCCCTTCCTTGAGCCACCAGGATCTGGGGATGCCTCTCATAAACCGAGGCCCCGGAGGGGGGAACTTTTCTGACTGCCAAAAGCTGACACACCCCTGGCATGTCACAGACATCCTTCCCACTGCTGGGAAGCAGGAAAAGCATCCTCCAAGAGGTTTGCCCCAGCTCACCCGGAAAAGCCACCCGAGGAGCAGCTGCTGTGCAAACACAGATGTGCAGAGCCATTAGAGATGCACCAGGACACCTCCCAGGTGACTCACGCAGCCAGACAAGATGCTGCAGGGTGTCTGAGATGTGAAATTAAGCGTGTAACAACGAGATGGAATTCTGGCGATACGTTGTTTCGGTGCAAGCTGCTCCGGAGGCCAATTAACCTCAAATTTAAAGTTCAGTCAGCTGAACTCGTAAAAAGTGGTAACTCCAGGGAAATTTTGAGCGGGTAGAGTAGAAACTACAGTGATACTCTCAACTTTGGAGAATTAACAACAGGAATTAATTAAATAACGGGTGCTTTAGTGGCACTACATAAAATAGCTTTTTTTCTTCAAAATGTGAACTCTACAATAGACAACTTGTCTTCATATCACATATTACCAGTATCTTTAAATTTGGTCTAACTAATTTCATTAATATTTAATACTCAGAGATATGCCAATAGTAGCAACTTTATTATCCTCTTTTTAATTCTTCCTTATTTTTTTTTTACGTTCTTTGGAGGACAGATACATTCTCCACTGAACCACCAGCAAAAACTCTCCTTTTGCTTTTCATGCCAACAAGACTTGCCAATCTTAACTTATCGTCAAGGACTTAATTATACCAGTACCAAACTCATCAAACATCATAGAGAATAGTTCACACTGAGTGTGGCAGAGTGCTATAATTTTGATGCCATATTTCATCTAATAAACACCATGTAGATAGGTAGTATCATAAAATACTCCCTTTCCAGCATTGAGCACAATTAATTACAGAATTCAAGTCTGAGGAGAACCTGGAAAATTTTTCTGGTCCCTGGCTCACAGATCAAGATTGACCCTGGATGGCCTTCAGCAAATGTGGGTGATTGAAATACCTGATGTGACTCTCAGACATGCAATAGTTATTTGAGCTGTTAAACCACATTTGATACTAGTTTTAAAGGGGGAGATGTAACATGCATATTTAGCACTTCATCATTTGTGCAAATATTTCTAAACCACAGAGCAGAGATCCAGGATGACATGGAAACAGCAGAGCTCCTCTGACCTCTTCACTCACAATGCTAACAATAATCAGCTTATGTGTGAAACTAAGGGAACAAGAGCATTTATAAGTGATGACACCTCACTGTCACTTCACACCCTTTATATTATTGTGAAATATATTTCTGCATTCTGGCATTATCAGTTGCTATTTCCTTCACTTCTGCCTGTGAGCTGAGATTCAGAGACATAGCAAAGATCAAGTGTAGACCCAAGGGTGAAAATTTTGTAGCTACAAGCCTGGGGAGCACAGCTGACCTTCAGGATAGATTATAGGGTTTTTTCCTCAATAATAAAAGCAAACGGAATCCAAAATTTCACTGAGTAAATTTTGTTAATATGGGATATTGCTGGGCAGAGACACTCACTGCCAGGATAGAAGCTAATGAGTTCTTGTGGCTTCCCTGTCCTCCAGCCCTGTGGCTTGAGATCCAATTTTTATTTCTTCAGTGCAGATATTTCACAAAATATTCTGAGTTGGGAGTGTTTTGGTCATGTAAACTTCAGCCCTGCTTTTGCACAGAACACGCCATAACCACACTCATTACTTGGCTTCTGTGGCATTTCTGAAATACCAAACAATGCAGAAGATGAGTTTCTGAGCTGCAACACTGTCTGATCCTGATTCTTCTGCAATAAATGGAAAAAATCCCTTAGGTCTTTTCCTTGTTCTTGAGAATTGCATTACATTTCTCTCCCACCTTGCAGATCTTTTTCTCATTTACTGCATCACTTCTCAGCTCCTCACCACACCTGACTGTTCATTTAAACATCTCCTTATTAACAGTGTATGGTGGAAGCTTTTAGTTTTACTTTCTGTCACATTTAATTACAAGCTTCATGTTTCTTTCACTTACACATGCCTTTGCTGATGTTCAACCCATCTTCTTGCAGGGAAGAGTGGGATTTACACAGAAGCTCTGATTATGTTAGAGATAATTGAAAGAAAGCAGTTTTTGAAGGATTGTGCTGCTCAGGCGTCTATCCCTATGTGCCCATAGTCACAATCTCCACAAAGTGACAGCCAAAATCATGGGAATATGTGATTTTTCAAGATGCAAAATGACCTTTTGTGTTCTCTCCCTCCTCCCCACAAGGAAGGGGAATGGGGGCTGTGGTCAGTCCTTCACACGTTGTCTCTGCTGCTCCTTCCTCCTCAGGGGAGGACTCTTGACACTCTTCCTCTGCTGCAGCCTGAGGTCCCTCCCATGGGAAACAGCCCTCCAGGAACTTCTCCAGTGTGGGTCCCTCCCATGGGGTCACAAATCCTGCCCAACAAACCTGCTCCAGTGTGGGCTCCTCTCTCCATGGTGCCACAGGTCCTGCCAGGATCCTGCTCCAGCCCAGGCTTCCCACGGAATCACAGCCACCTTTGGGCGTCTCCCTGCTCCAGTGTGGGGAGTCCATGGGCTGCAGGCAGGCAGAAAGGCCAGAAGGCAGGTAGGAAGGAAGGAAAGAATCTGATTACTATGTCTTTATTTAGTAAAATTAGCACATTCCAGAATACTCCAGTGTAGAGAATACTCCCGGCCAAAAAGAGAGTCCTTGGCAGGGAATGATAGGGTGTATTTGCAGCACATCAATTTAGGTCATTGCTTGAACATATTTAGGTGAAATATCATAAAATACACATAATATTTACATATAGGTTGTATTTTTTTTCCCTTTCTGAAGTGAGTTTAGAACTTTACTGTCCCTACCTGCACCAGTATGTTTCAGGAAATCTTCCAATTTCAGAGCTGCTTTATATGATTCTTGTTCCAGAGAGACAATAATGTGGCTGTCATTTTATTTTTCTTTTTCTTTTCTAATTTTTCTTTCAGAATGAAGAAATTTCACTTTAGTGTGTAAGATGAAAAGAAAGAGCACGGCAGTTCAACATCAACCCCCTGTGTTTTCAGATTCTGAGATTTCATCTTCAGGTCGGTTGACTGCATTTGTTTTTAATATATTTCAGCCTTTTATTTTTTATTTTTTATAGTTTGTTGTCCCTGTGAATTTAAAACTACCTGAGTATAATTAAACAGTAATTTAATTTAAGGAATTACAGGAATTAAATATAACCATCCTCCCCTGACTAAAGCATGGTCTTTATCACACTACTTTAGAGAGTGGTCAGGACAAAGTTTCCATTCAAACAGATTCAATGCTATAATGATCTGTGTTCTCTCTTTTCAATCTCACTTCTGTGGATTGAAGGGAACTGCAGTTCACCTCATAATAACATACTCACCAGGACTGAATTTGACAGTAAAAAACAAAGGCTTTGGACTTAGAGGGTCAACAGTGGTGATTTTTGATGCAACATAGAAAGTTTTTGATTGGAAGTGACTGAGAAAAAAGACCTGTGCACACTGACCAGTCTCAAACCAGCTGTGATACCTTTTCAGGCCTGTGCTCATGGTCTTCCTCATGGCATTGGGTTTTTCCTACACTCCCAAATCAGGAAGATACATGGATGTCAATTAGTCATGCTCAGCAGTGCAGAGGAGAACGAGTTGTAGAACCACATAATCAGAGAAATACAGAATAATTTAGGTTGGAAAAGACTTCCAAGACCACTGAGTCCAACTTGTGCCCAATTCCCACCTCATCACCCAGCCCGCAGCACTGAGTGCCATGTCCAGTCATTCCTTGGATTCCACCACCTCCCTGGGCATTCACCTGACCACCCTTTCAATTTAGAAATTCTTCTTGATGTCCAACCTGACCCTCCGCTGGTACAACCTGAGGCCGTTCCCTCTCCTCCTGTCCCTTGTTCCCTGGGAGCAGAGCCTGACCCCCCCCAGCTCCCCCTCCTGTCAGGGAGTTGCAGAGCCAGAAGGTCCCCCCTGAGCCTCCTTTTCTCCAGGCTGAGCCCCCCCAGCTCCCTCAGCTGTTCCTGCTGCTCCAGCCCCTTCCCAGCTCCCTTCCCTTCCCTGCACACGCTCCAGCCCCTCAGTGTCTCTCCTGTCTGAGGGTCCCAGAGCTGCCCCCAGGGCTGGAGGTGCCTCAGCAGGGCCAGCACAGAGGAACAATCACTTCCCTGGTCAAGTTCTCACATTAGACAGGAAATTCCAAACAAAAACTATGAATATTTTTTAAAACATGTGGGACAGAATGTTCTGAGAATATTTTGCCATTTAATCGTGTTGTCCTGTACTGGAGCAATGTAACACACGGGAAAGATTCAGCCTCAGAGAAGGAAGGGAGAAACTCAGCTGTTCTTTTGTACATTAAATGTCTTCAAATGGCTTGAGCTAAATTAACTTCACTCTAGGAGACTTGCAGAACCAAGAGACATTACAAGTTATTTTTGATGCCTTATGGCTGATGATTGAACTTTCAGAGGTGGTAAAAGCTGCTACTGGAGAGAACTATCTATGCAATGGAATAATAAAAGTTTCTACAGGAAGCCCTTCACCTCCCACCCATCTAAAATAAAAGTTTTGCGCTAGAAAACAATTTTGGAAGAAAGCTGCTTTTATAGATGAGTAACATTCATTTGTTGTTGTTGTTATTGTTGTGTCACTTGCTGAGGCTCAGATGCAGAAGTAAACAGGTAGTAAATAAAGTATTTGATCTTTAGTCTTTGCAGTGCTTAACGAAGGTGATTGCCTTAGTGTATCTGGTATTCAGGGTCTCCCAAAATGAACTGGGGCCTCCCAGAAAGAAGGAAAAATCAAAAATACATCACTGGAAGCTATAATGGCAAATTTCAGCTATGCAGATGCCACAGCAGCAGGTACCTACCCTGAATGGGTTGGAGTCCTTGCATGTGTTTGGATATGAGATATTTATCTGTTATTTCATGCTAGAAATACACAGTGTGGCTGCTGAGCCCCAGAAAAATAGGGATCTGCTCATAA
>VYXB01004107.1:74052-127233 GCA_013397135.1 Pachyramphus minor | reverse complement strand
AAGCTCTTCTTTTTTTTTTTTTGGTATCTCTAAGTGCCTCACAATCACTGGAGAACTGTCATTTTCTAGCCAGCTTTAAGCCATGAGCTAAGTGAGTACTTGTTCTAAGTATTTAGTGTCAGCTCAGAAAACATAGAAAACTCCAGACAAAAGGAGAAAATTAGCATCCCCAGGAGTACAAAAAGCTCATGCAAAGCTGAAGATTCAAATAATCCCTGTTCTAGTCTTCTGAAAAATACCAAAGTCTCTATGAGAAAGGGTTTTCACCAAATTTTTGGTCGATGATATATCTGAAACTGAGTTTTCCCCCAAACAGAAAATTTTATCACAGTAGAAAAGTTGGCTTTTACAATTTGTGAAACTTTTGAGGAGTCTTCAGAGCATTGTGTGTGAAGACACAGAGGCAAATGAAACAGAAAATTCAAGCTTCATTTGCTGTGGGTAGATAACGCCAGAAAAACTCGATACCTTTGTCTGAAAACACGAGACACTCCAGGAAAAGTGTTACACATTTAACCTCTCTGGGTGTGGGTACAGCATCTCTGGTGAGAGGACACCAAGCAAAGGGGAGGTGACAGCAAACAGCAGGTGAAGAAGTCACTGGCAGAGTTTCCCAGGAAATAAATAGGGCTTTGGCCTCAGCTCATTGCATGGTTTCTTTTGGGAATTGGCACAAAATGATGCTGCATTAATTCAATTTCCCAGTGACCTGAAGCTAGAGGGCATCTCCTGTTAACAGAAAAATCAGGACTTTATGTCCTGAAAGCTGCATGACCTTGTAGACTGGAATTAAAAGAAAGCTGAAAGGAATTTACTAGGAAAAAAAAAAGTGAGATTGCATACTTGGAGACTGATCACAGGCATTTCTGTTGTGAGTTGGGACACAGAAGTTGGAAAAGAGTGAGAAAGAGGATCAGTGGGGCAGCACAACTGGTGGCAGGGTGACTGGGAAACACTGGTGTGATGCCAGCAAGGAGGAAGCTGAATGCAGTAGCCAAAAACTGTTTCCAGTAGACTCAAGGAAAATTATTGGCCTGGTATAAGAAATGGAAGAGAAATTCCAGGGACAGAAAAGATCATTTGAAGCTAAAAACCCCCAAATTTGGAACATCTAATTCGAACTTTCAATGAATACCTTTGAGCTGATAACAAAAAGATTTCACAAGACTGGTGAAGTTTTGGAATAGTATTTGAATAGGAAAGAAAGAGAAAAAATGGTTTTGCAACAACCACCATGTGGGATTCAACTTCAGTTTCCACCTCTCACAAGAACACAGGAAGGTCTTTCTGAACAAAGTGCTGTGCTCTGTTTTAGGAGCTTCTGCCTAAATGCTTCTCTCTGAATCTGCAGTGATGCAACGATGGTTTTTTTTTTTGGCAGATGGCAGCATGGAAAATAATGGCACCTCTGTTTTACCCTCTTATAGCAGGGCCTGATGAGAAAGGACTTGTGTCTGGGTGCACATGCTGGTTTCTTTGTTTGGATATGAGATATTTATCTGTTATTTCATGCTAGAAATACACAGTGTGGCTGCTGAGCCCCAGAAAAATAGGGATCTGCTCATAATCCACGCTCTCCAACTGAGACCTCTCTAAAACTGCTCATGAAGTTCAGATGTTTATACCAATGACCAGCACTAATAACTTAAACACACTGCTCTGCTCTTAGAATCTTGCAATATATAAGAATATTGGTTATATATGATCTCTTAGCCAAAAAAACCCACCCATATATTATTTCACTTATGCTCAGTTCCTCGTTCTGAGTGGAGGCAGAGTGACTCCACAGCCCAATACTGCAATTGGGTTTTATTCCTAAAATTATTATTTTTTTTCAATTCAGTTAATTGAATTGAAATTAATTGAAAAGGGAAAGGCATTTCCCTTTTAGCTCTAATTGCCCTAAATTTCTTCAGATACTGTTCATTGCTCTTTATAATGCTGCCTCACCCAACTTTAACTCCTGTCTCTTCTGTTAAACTAAATTTGTCACTGCAGTCTTTCAGTGTGCAGAAAGGTCCTTGAAGGTTCACTCATGACAAGGAACAAACTCTGGTGCTTTCCAGGGGACTGATCATTTGGGATTGAGGATTCTCAGGTGAACTATGTAGATGTTCTCTCATTACTACTTTTAAACATGTACAACATGAAAGGTAAATAATCTGGATTCTTATTTAGAGGGAAGCTTGTGAATCTAATGCACTTTGACACCTTTTCACTCAAATTTATTTTGCATCCTTTGCACCTCCTCCATTTTCCTGGAACTGCTCCAGTCCCATTACCTGTCTTTAAAGACTCATTTAAGTGTTGCAAGTACCTCTGAAAAGTGCAGTGTACCCTTACCAGACATTACTGGGGTTCTCTTCTGACCATCTCTTTTTCCATCATTATTCCCTTATTTGACAAGCTCTAAGCCTTACTCTCATGCCCCAATCTCCTGGGAAAAATCAGAATATTTTGAGGCAGGTTAAAAGTAAAAAACCTCACCAAACATGATCCTGTCTCCATCTTTCTGTCTTTGAAGGAGGGCCTGGCATGATTTCTGGCTGACTTCAGCACAGCAAGAATCCTTCCTTGTCAATGTTATTCCAGGTGAGACCAACTTTCTAACAGCTTTATTTTAGCAGGATGACACCAGGAGGAATGTTGTTTATTATGGGAATAAAAAATGTGGGATCTGGTTCAGAGTAAAACCAGGAAGATGGGTCCTATTTCGCTCTTTTGTTTTGAGGGATAACTCATTTGGACCTAGTTTCAAAGGCAAGTTTTAATTAAAAGCACATTGTGCAGATTTGTAAGAAAGTGGCTAACTGGGAGAAGGTCAGCTGTCTTGAAAGCAGCAAGTCATGGGAAAATTGTGCTATTATGGGTTACATAAGCATAACAAAGCTTTCATCTATAATTACTATTAAATTTGTCCCATTTGAATAGATTGCATAGTTCTACAGGCCTTCAGGGCTTTAGTTAACATGGGGTTTGACTTTTTGCTCTTGAAAGATTCTTCCCAATCAGCAAAGAATAGAGAGACCTGATTCTTCCCTTTCAGTGGGCAGGAGAGAGAACAGAGTGCAAAGGCAAAGGAGCACAAAGATAGCTGAGCACAAATTGCACCAGATAAACATCAGCTGGTGTTCCAGGACAGACCAGATTTAACCCCCAAAATCCTTTGTTTGTTTATGAAACACTGAAAAAGGACATGTCCTGCAATGACTGCTTGTCATCTGTGAAGAGCAGAGAGGTCTTGGGCAATATGTAATACTCAGAGAGAGGAAAATGATTGCTTGTCATAGTTGTACCAAGGAATTGATTAATCTTACAGGTTCAAAGGTTGGGAGCAAGATGAGCGTCATGGAGAGCAACCATCAGCTGTAGAGAGCAAGGTAACATGAGCAGAGGGCTGAAATCTGGAAGAGGGAAAAAAGTATCACCATATGTCAGTATAAATCATAGAATCATAGAATATGCTGAGTTGGAACATCCAGTTCCAGTTGGAACACCAGGAACATCCAGTCCAACTCCTGGCCCTGCACAGGATACCCCAAGAGTCACACCACCTGCCTGAGAGTATCATCCAAATGGTTCCTGAGCTCTGTCAGCCCTGGTGCTGTGACCACTGCCCTGGGGAGCCTGTTCTGGTGCCCCAACACCCTCTGGGTGAAAATTGTTTATATGATATCCAACCTAAGCCTTCCCTGACTCAGATTCGTGCTGTTTCCTTGAGTCCTGTCGCTGGTCACAAGGGTGAAGAGCTCTTTAAGTATGACATGGAGCTCCTGAAGCAGGTCCAACAGAGGGCTAAAAAGATGAACAGGGGACTGGAGCATCCCTATTACAAGGAAAGGCTGAGGGAGCTGGGCCAGTTCAGCATCAAAAAGAGACTGAGAATGTCCATCAGTGTCAGAGGAGGGTGTCAGAGCCCAGCTCTGTTCAGCAGTGCCAATGAACAAGACAAGAGGAATGGGCAGAAACTGATGCACAGGAAGTTCCACCTGATCATGAGGAAGAACCTCTTTGATGTGAGCACTAGAACACATTGTCCAGAGGGGGTGTGGAGTCTCCCTCACTGGGGATATCCCAGATCCACCTGGATGGAATCCTGTGCTCTGGGATGACCCTGTGTGAACAGGGAGGTGGGACCAGATGGGCCACTGTGGTCCATTCCCAGCTTACTCCTGTGGTTCTGTGTGTGCCACTGGACACATTCAAAGTAGAAGAAGGGGTTGGATGGACTTTTGACTATAGTTATTTTTGTGTTTTATTGTTATAAGCAAGAGCAGGAGAGGTCCTATACGTGCATATGTATATATAGGACTAATGTTTGATGTCCTTCACTGAGACACATTTGCTTTGGTTCTGCTCAATTCATTCAGCTGTCCAAGTGTCCACTGAATAAGATCTGGTATTAATGAAGGTTTGAAACTGGACATTGTCTCTGAAATATGTCTTATTTGCTGCTCTTAGTAGCTTTTCTTTTCAAATTCCTTTTCCTCCCCCCCAAACTGACAAATACATTAGTGAGTCAAAGTTAAGTGGTTGAAACAAGTTACATCTGAAAACTTGGCATGGCCCCATTCCACCTGAAACAGAAGTGCAGACATTGTCCTGCTGACTGGACATGAAAAATGCAGTCTAAGGTTTATTCAAAAGAAGTGGCATTCAATGAAAGCATCATTAGCTCAGGTGGAGCACTATGCTGAGCATCTTTACTGATAAAACAGTGACTTGTGGAGCAAAGTTCTTCATTTGTAGTTGTTAGTATGTTGAAGGCTAATACAGCAAAATTCTGGGTAACTGATGTCATTTTATGGGTTGTAGTAAATCTAAAATTATTTCTTTCCCAGAGCAGGAGGTGGAGACATTGCTTCCTGCAATTATTTTGCCCTAGGATTATAAATCTGCTAATTATTTCTATTTTACCAGTTAGGATAGTGCAGATTGTACTGTAAGTTTTGAAGGAAAACATCACCTAAAGAACAGATAATCCCCTAAATTTTGCCAGTGGTACATGATCAGGCAACTAATGATTGTACTGTTACGATGCTTTTCTGACCCATGAAAGTTCTCTAGAGAGGATCATCACCTTTTATCCTCAAAACATACTCAGGTTATCCCTCCTGCACATCATCTTTTAGACAATAATGTGTTAATTTCAATATTTATTTATTTTTATTGTAAGTTTCTTTATTTCCCTGGAGATTCTCTAGCTCCTGCCATAAACTACAGACAAATAAGGATACTTTTTCCATTATTAAATATCACAGAGCTAAAAATCTGCTTATCGTATTTATTACATGAATTATAAAATATTAAAAGGTACTTTCCCCCCCATTAAATATTTCAGTAGATAAGTGATGAATAAATTCTGGTTCTGGGGAGACCTGTGCTTAACTTTAGAGATAAATGCAAGGGGACCACCTGTGCATATGTTTTTTAAGACTAGAAACTTAATGTGCCATACAAGCATAGCTGAAACCTTTCAAGGGACAAAACATGGAAGTGTGTTTTCCCAGCAGGTTTATTTTCCCTAATGCCTGCTGTCATTTGCTTTGAAGAGTGAAAAATGACTCCTTGAAAATGCATTCTCAGATTGGAAATTTAATGGCTGGGGTGTGCTGCATGTGCACTTTCAGCATCTGGAAATGGCGTGGAGACACCATTTTGTGTGCAAACATCTGGGCAAACATCTGCTGTGTTTCATTAGGGCTAATCCATAGACCAGCTCCCTGAGCTTTTCTAGCCCAGTTTCCACTACTTGAGCAAACAGCTAATTTGTGGTTGAATATCAAAGCAAAGTATTCCACGTGTCTTTCCCAGCAGTATTTTCCCACCCAGTTACTCTTGGTCCTTTTCCATATTAAGATTGCAGTGTTTAGTTTTACCTGTGACACAAAGAGTTAGTGCAGACTATTAACCTGCAGAGTCCAGTTTTTCTTATCTTTGTCTCATCCAAATGATAAAGTTTGACTTTCAGCTTTGGAAGTACTTTTGCAGTGATTCTTGGAAACTTATGGCATTGGAATGGGATTATATTTTGCTATCAAGTAATCCCACAACAGGATTTCCAAGACATGCATTGCAGGAATGGGAATTGGAAAAGAGTAAATGTGGCTTTGTTGCTTCTAATAATTGAGTGTGTTTCTGCCTTTGCTTCTCACACTTACAATGTATGGCTCAGAAAAAGAATATGTATTTGTTTGAAGGGTATATTTATATAAACATGATTCTGCAAATATTGGCATGACTCAGAATGATAATATTAATCCAGTTCAGCTGGTCATGCCTTCTGAATATTTGAAGTTAACTGGACCAGAAAGACTAAATAAAATTGCAATAATATTGCTGGTTTGAATCTGCTTAAAATAATCCAGTATCTAGGCTTAATCAAGGCTAAGATTTTAGGCGATGGGTTTGTGTATGTATGAGGCAAAAGAAGATGCTGAAACAACAATGCCAAAGCTGCTTTGAGGGTCCACCCCTGCCTTTCTACTCTGCACTGTAAATACAAATTAAATTCTACCTTCATTTTGTGGAGGTTGGTGCGTTTTTCTCCCCTTCCTTCTCTTCAGCTGAATAGCTAATTTGATCCCAGGGCCAACTTCCAGTCCAGGAAGACCATTACCTCTCACAAAACACAGATTTGGGACTGTGAACCTGATTAGAGCAGTAATTAACTAATTCAGCTCAGGACTTAGATCCATACATTTTGTCCCATGAGCTGTTTGGGGTTGCTTTTGTTCAGGGGAAGGGGAATTGGAGTTGCTCTTCAGCTGCATTTTTGGTACAAATTCACTTAGGGCCAAACTGCAGGCAGGATAAAGCAAGAATTGGGATGAACATGCCAGAGAGGTACTTCAGCCAAACAAAATGTCCATGTTTGTGGTGGCTCTGACTTGCACGGAATCATCCTTATTTATGGGAATAACAAGTATTATTAACAAATCTCCTGAAGGTGGCCAAAACAGGAGAGGTTTAAAGAAACATGTGCAATTGGGATTAACAAATTTATAGTGATATTGTGTTTCAAAATGATCTTTTGATCATTTAGATCATGCAAAATTTTCAGTACTGATTTTTTCCTGTGACACGAGACATATAAAGCAGAAAAGCCACATATCCCAGGACTGCCAAAGGCAGTAGCAGTAAGAAAGTCAGTTCTGTATTTAGAGCCAAATAAAGAAAGTTCTAAGTTGTTTTTAGAGGAGAATGTACAAGACAGATTTCTGTAAATGCAACACGAAAGTCCTCGTAGTGAAAACAGATTCACTGCTGGGAAAGGCTCTTGGTTTTGTCAGGAGCCATGAAATTCCAGATGAGATAATAATAACAATAAAAACAATAATAATAATAATAATAAATTATAGTGTTATTAGACATGTTTTAATTTTATTATATTAATATTATTATGTTTTAATTGTGATCATAATGATGATGAAACAATTGTACAGTGTCCCCACTGCAAGACAAGTTTACTTTTTCTTTTTTTAAAACCTGCAAAATTAGACATGTGAAGAAATAAAAAACTACAGAAGATATCCTGCTCAACAGTTAATGGGATCAAAATCCAAAGTGAAAAGATAAAGCAAAAATAAAGGGCCTTAAGGTTGCAAGTTGGCTTCAAACTGAAACTTGAACTGCAGTTCAAAGTGGAAAATGTGGATTTATCTCAAAAGGCCACAGATTAAGATCTGCCACCAGCCCTGAAGACTTTACACTCAGAGTAAATCAATATGAGAGTCTCTCTGGGAATTTCTTAGTGCCCCTGCAAGGAGCCTTACGATTATAAAAAATGCCTTGGGGCGTTTTGAGTGAACTTCCAGTTTAGAAATAAATGATTCAAACTCTGTTTTCTGTTATCCAGCAATAAATCCATTGTAACTCTCCTGATAAAAACTTGGCTCGTGTGCCATTACTGTATCTGAAATGTTAACAAACTATGATGTTTCCAGATTGCACCAAAAGTTGTAGAAAAAAACCCTCTCCTGACAGTAAATCTGGGAAGATTAACTAGCAGCTCCTAAAATTGTTGGCCTAACAGTTTCAATTTCTGGACAAAAATAAAACAGCACAGGAATACAGAAACTAAAGTCAAATTTCCAGCTGAACAAGACTGATTTGTGAGCCCTCTCTCTGCCCAGATGATGAGAAATAAAGACAATTTGCTGGCTTTAGGTAGATGCAGACTTCTATTTTTAATTCATCAGTGGTTGCATAGCTGTCCTGAAAAGTGTCAGCTTGACAGCCCTGGACACTGTTTATTCCCAGATCACATTTAATCACTCACACTCATTTGGTTTTGTGGTACAATTCACAAGATACTTGTGAATTCTGGGCTGCTGCTCTTGCAACACTGACAGCAATGAGAAGAGGGAGAATGGGAGTCTGTCAGATTTACTTTTTGCCAGTAAGTTTGTCCAACCCCAAAATTTTGCTTAAAACAGCTCCTGAACATGGGATAGAGTCTCCATAAACCACAGGATCATTCAGGTTGGAAAAGATCTCTAAGACCATCAAGTCCAGCTGTTCACCCAACGCTTCCATCTCCTCCACTAAACCTTGTCCCCAGGTGCCACTTCCAGGTATTTTTTTGAACACTTCCAGGTATTGGGAGTCCACCACTCCCCTGGGCAGCCTGTTCCAAGCCTGGCCACCCTTTGGGTGAAGACATTTTCCCCAATATCCAACCTAAACCTCCTCTGGCACAACCTGAGGCTGTTTCCTCTCATCCTGTCCCTTGTTTGAGCTTCCAGCCTCCTTCAAGCTTCCTTGAATGGTTCACTGGGCTTCCATTTGCTAGGTGTAAAATGGAAATAATCACACTTCCTTTCCCTTACTCACTTCCTTTGTAAAAATTGATTTCAAATTTGTAGGAAGACTGTTCCCATAACACCAGAGCTATGGATGCATCCACTGCAGTGGATGATGGAAGCAAGGAACAGATATCCAGCCTCAAAACTACCTTTACACTCATGAAGCCTCACAGCAAAACACAACTGCCAAAAGGGAAAACAGAAGAAGGAACATAAAATCATAATGGACAGGAAAAAAGGGATGGGGGAGAAGCATTAATTATCAGAAAAACCATCAGCAGATAATAAGTTGTTGCCATAAGCTGTAATGTGGCACAGCCATCTGAGCTAAGGACTCCAAAATGAGCAAGTGGGAAGGCTGCAGGGGAAGAGCTACCCTTGAGATTCCGAGGAAGCTTGTAATGATTTAAGGATCTCAATGTCCCTCAGAGGGACAGGACTTCAGACCATCTTTTGCAAAAAAATTGACTTTATTCCCACTCAGAGGAGATGTATATGGGGTTTTGGGGGGTGAGGAGGGATAATAATGTGAGAAAGATACCAGTACCCAATGCCAATATGTGGCTTGGTCACACACACTAATCCCTGAGGAATTAAGCCTGCAGGTTAGAAAACCTATTTCCTGGGGGCTTATTTTGTGCTCTGGATTATTTCCACTAGAATGCCATTCATTTTTTGGCAGGTTGGCATAAGAGGCACCAAAGGAACTGGCAGAGGAGAGGCACAGGCACAACTGGAGCAAAGCCAGGAAGTGCTCACAGACATGGCACTGCCTGTCTCACCACGTCCATCCTGCTTCTCCAGGAGATTATTCACTGAGGAAGATGTGTTGGGATACTACATTAAAACTTCAGAGCAAGTCAAGGGGGACAGACTCTGTGTTTCTCAGAGGCAACATCTTTTCCCAATCTGATGTTCATTTTCTTTGTCAGGCTGCAGGTGTGGTGTCCCACGTGCACACTTGGCTCTTCCTGTCCCTTGAAGCACTAAAATGGGGAGTTTAAAATATTAATGCATTTCTAAGAAAAATAAGGGCAAACCCAGAGAGGCTTCAACAGGTACTTTTCTCTTTCTTTTCATATCTCATCTTGGACAAGCAGAGTCCGTGGAACACCTTTGTTTCTAGAAGAAACCACTATTCAGTCCTTATGCAGAGTGTTAAGATAAAATCACAGAATGGTTTGGTTGGAAGGGACCTTCAGCACCACCTAGTTCCACCTCCCCTGCCATGGGCAGGAATGCCACCCAAAGGTAGTATAATGAGTTTTTGGGGTTGGAAAGCCTTTGCTGTACCTACATGACAAAATGTGACAAAAAAGTGGCAGTATGCCCAAAGAGTCCCTTCTAAGAAAGGAGGATACTGCAAATTTAAACTGAAAAATCGAACAAGTTGATTGTGCCACTTTAAAATAACACACTGTTGGGCCTCTGCATGACATGGATTTCAAGTGTTTTGCAGCAGTGGATGTCTGCTAAACAAAACAGTATTATTCCTGAATATATTTGGATAAGTAAATGAAACAGTTATTATGACTCTGGTACCCAGAGTGTGTTCTGGCTGTAGGATTTCATCCAGAAAAGCTGAATACAATGTACTGAGAAATAGCTGCAGCCAGACGAGAGCAAAACAGCAACAAATGAAGGCCAGGAAAATTGGAAGATGAAAGCTTCATGGCAATACAACTGTCCTACTTCTCTAAGCCAGCTCATCTTCAAAGCAAACTGAAAGCAGATGAACAGGAAAGCTCAGGACCCCGAGCTTTGCTTCTCCTCCCCAGATGGGAGGGAGTGGGTCCATCAGCCTCCTTACCCTGACCAGGGCTCACTGTTCTTCTCACCTGAGGCATTTGAAGGATTTCAGCTCCCACAAGGCCTGGTTTTATTTTATTCCATGGCTGAGAAACCAACTCATGGGGAGGTCGATTGACTCCTGACCGCAAAGCTCCTCATTCTCGAAGAATGTGACCCTTCTTCCAGCACTCTCTGTCCTGGAAAGTTAGCCAGAAAGATACAAATTTATATATTTAATGGAACTAAATATTTAATCCAGTTTAATACTCACCTCTTCTCTGCTATATTCCATTTCTTCATTCCTTCTCTGTCTTATGTGCTCATTTTGCCTCTGCCTGCATCCCCTCAAGTAGTTTCTCTCCCTGCAACCCCTGATAGGTTTATACTATTTTTGCCCTGTCAGTCGTAGTACTGCTGCTTCCTTCCCTCTTTTATCTACAAACCAAGCATCTTGGAATGTTTTCCATCACACATTGACTTGAGGAATGGGAATTCTTGAGACACAAAGCCTTTAATCTGCTCTGTGTATTCCCCTCTCTCATCCTGGTTTCCAGTTTTGGGAGTTATTTGATCCCTACATGGCTCAGTGCTGTATAAGGGCACAAGAAGCTACAAGGATGATTGTGCTCAGAGAAGCTGTGGCTGCCCCATCCCTGGAAGTGTCCAAGACCAGTTTTCATGGGGCTTGGAGCAACCTGGGCTAGTGGAAGGTGTCCCTGCCCATGGCAGGGGGTGGGACTGGATGATCTTTAAGGTCCCTTCCAACCCAAACCATTCTATTTCTCTATGAGCTGGGTGGTCCCAACGCCACCACAGCACTTCCAGAGGGACCAGCTCCAGGTGCTGTGTGAGTGGTGGAGATGTGAGCACGTTTTTGCAGAGGGCAGAAGAGCTGCTCCTGCTTGAGATCCACTCCTGAAGTCCCCCAATCACTGCTGGTGCCCAGTGATGTTAAAAGGCTGCTCTGGAAATCACTCCTCTCCCTCTTCCCTACAGGGATAATCAGATGAGGAATGACAAATCAGATCAGGGAATGAAAAAGATCATCAAATTCCAGAGCAGGCAGGAGAGGGAAGCAATTTAAAATCACAGAATGGTTTGGGTTGGAAGGGACCTTAAAGATCACTTAGTTCTACCACCTTCCCTGCCTTCCCCATTTTGATTACATACAGATGACAGGTCCCACAAATAAGGTATTACTGGAAGAAGGAAGGTGTCAAAGTCCTCACTAAAGGAAGGGTTTAAAAAAACCTTGACACAAAGATGATCTGAAAGTTAACACTTGCTGTTATTTGCAACACCTTGGAGATAGTTAAACTTTCACCATTTCATGTTTATTACCATTTTTACAGACTTTCAGTTGAGTTCTGAGAACAAGCTGGAGAAAAGGGCTGATTAGTTGTCATGAACATGACAGAGTCAGTCCTTACTTCTCTTTTATTCCTCTGAGAGTCATCCTGTAATTTTTGAAGTTGTAGATTGGTGTCAATATTCTATTTGTTCGGGGCTTTTCTATTTTCCAGACTTCTCCTATGCTCTCACCCACTCAGAGACAAACAAAGGCAGAGGGATCCAATTCCATAAGTTGTTCAGCTACAGCATTTCACCAACCTGTCCTGAATAATTGGACATTATTCACCTGATGTTATGTTTCAATTCCCTGGACTTTTACATGGAAACACAGTGAATAGTCAGTAATGGACAAAGACTTTTCCTGCTTCCAGCTAAATCAGTCCATCCACAGCTGAACAGGAGTGTTTGTATGAAGAAAAATTGTTCCTTAACCCCCTGACTTATACAGAAAATTAATCTACACAAAGAATTACAACAGCAAAATACAAAAAAAAACAAGCAAGTCTGACCTGAGCAGCTGTGAAGAATTGGGGTATTGTTCATTTTGGATATTTGCAACCAAGGCATGCAGAACTCTCCCGTTTGTCCCAGATTTTGTGTCAAAGAGAAACTCAAGGAGGCTTTGCTGGGAGATTCAAAAACATTTCCATGACATGGAAGTTGGATTTACAGCCCAAGGATTTGCTTAGCCTTTCCATAGAAGCAGGCAGTGTTAAAAAGCAATCCAAAACTAACCCTGGAGCTCCAACAAACAGCACAAAACAATTTTTTCCCAAGCCAGGGCATTGTGCAGGGTGTAAAGCTTTGGGCACATGCTGCCCACTGGCACTAACAGGGGCAATAAGGGATCTCTTTAGCCCACTGAACCCTGTAAAATGTGGTTTTATTATCCATCATGTAAAGTCTCAGAACCTGATATGAGTGTGCAGCTAAACATTGTTTTACTTCTCTTGGACACTGGGAAATTTCCCTTCACCTTCACATATAAAATACAAGTTTCTTCCATCAGGGTTGGTCTTTTTGATCCTGGTTTTTATAGTGCTGGGCACCCCTGGTTTCTGAGCAGGCTGCTCAAGTCCTACAACTCCACAGATGATTGTTCCCATTAGGCCCATTCCTGATTCAAAAGGGGGCTTTGACAGGGAAGTTCTTTTTTCATCTCAGTGCAATCAGTTTGGAGCAATTGTGCCAGAAAGGATTTTAAAAACCAGGCTGGAATCATGACGTCTGTGAGACATCAAGGAAGATGACAGCCAGTGGCCAAAAAATAAAGAGTGAACTTTATTTTGCTCTCAATAGTAGGACACTAGAGGGAGTGTCTGTCCTTTTCCTGCCAAAGACTTCTTGGAAGACTAAAGGGAAATAATATCCTGCAAGCAGTGAGTTAAATGCAATTCATATTTAATAACACAGGATCATTTGAGGTGCATAAACACAACACTGAGTCATAACATTGAATTATCACCCTGACCTCTGGTCTGGCTGCTTCTCCCACAGTCAGTGTGTGGTT
This sequence comes from Pachyramphus minor, assembly GCA_013397135.1. Taxonomy (NCBI): domain Eukaryota; kingdom Metazoa; phylum Chordata; class Aves; order Passeriformes; family Tyrannidae; genus Pachyramphus; species Pachyramphus minor. The sequence goes on along the minus strand of VYXB01004107.1, from coordinate 113,772 downwards.
CTCTCCTTCCCTCTGTTTTCCATCCCCAGGTAGGATTTTTACCTGCCCTATTCTCACTCTTCTGTACTCTACTAAACTCCTCTTTCTGCCTTAAATATTTGTATTAAGAAACTGAGATTCTACTGTATTCATCTGGTCAGTCAGGTCAGCTGATAACCCAAAATAAGCCTTTAAATCTACAGAACATCATAAAGCAGTAGAGATGCAAAATTTGTAATTTTTAAATTACAGAGGGCAAGTAATAGTTTTGCAGATATTAAGATGATTGTACATACATTCATTTAGACATATTTTATTTACATATGTTTCTAAGTCTGATTTTATAGATACATATTGTACATTAACATGTAAAGTATCCAAAGAAAAATAAACTTGTTCAGACTGAGGATGTGTTTCAGTGCATGTTACCTGTTTTAACCTGATGCATGGCTGGAAGTCAGGCTGAAGCAGATATTTATCTCATAGTTGCTTGATGCCAAACAGCTCTTTGACCTCCTCTTTGTCCTAAAAACAACATTTAGAGCAGAACCCATTAAAAAAAAGGAAGAGCAGCAAATTTCAAGCTCCCTCTGCTGTCACAAGGGCCATGAACTCAACAGCTACATGCAGAGGAACTCAGAGAGAAGAGGAAATTTCTTAACAAGCACATGCCAGTAATTTGAGAGGCTAATTGGTGTAGAAAGCAACATCCCAGAAGTTCTGGGAGAGATTAGATGGAAATTAATTAAATTGATTTAAAGCACTTTGAAAAATCAGCGATCATAAGTGACAGTCTTGGGCTGGACCATAAAATAACTGATTAAGTGGAAATAAATGCAATTGGATCTGGATAACTAAATCAGAGAGAGCCAAAAGGGGAGGGATTAGAAAATGATTAGGCTAATCTTGATGGGCAAATTAAATGAGAGGAACTTTCCAATCCTTAAATGCTGCCATTATCTTTGTTAATGTGAACAGTATTTGATTTTGAAGAAGTGGGGCTTAAGGAGGTGCACAAACTAATAAATTATTGAGCAAATGAAGTCAAAACATTCCTATATGCCCCCTCTCTTACAACAAGGAAAAGGAAGGAAAGCAAAGCAATCAGAATTCAACAGATAAGTTGGAATATTTCCTTACAAGTATTCACAGCATCTTGAGCTCTCAAATTGTTGCAGAATTCTGAGAAGGATTAGAAACTCATACAAACACTGCAAGCAGGGAGAATGCAGCAACATGAGGGGGAAAAGGGTGTTAGAGGGGCCCTTAAAGATTAGATGAATCACTCTCAGAGTTAGGAACAGCTACATCTGTCTCATCCTCCTAAATTGCCTTATCTCAGAAACAGTTTACCAGTTTCTGTGTAACAATGATCAGCCTGTTCTTTTATAGAGCTCCATGTTACAGCTTTCGCTTTCCTTGGAAGAAATAAGGACTGAGTAACACAGGACGTTGTTTGTTGTTCTTTCCTGTCAGGCAGTTGGTTCTTGGAGAGCAGATACACCTTTTACAGGTGTGCCCAGCAATGGCCATAACTCCCCTTTGGATGCATGAGCTGGCAATTCCCAAGGTCATCACGTTTGGAGAGGCTGGCATTTAAATAAAAATGAGATAATGATACCCATAAAAAGGTTTACAGCCTCTTCAAACAGGGCATAAAGAAATAATAGGGAGCATGCAAAACTTACTGCAGTAATTCAGTGTGACAGGCAGACCACAACAGCTTTTGGAACCAGCCTTTGAAAATACATCAGCTTTCGCTGTCGTGTCATTCTGCCCCTTCTTTCCTGGAGGTTTGTGAGTGCACACAGCCACTGCAGGAGAAAGTGCTGTAACTCCAAGTGCCATCTGAGAGCCATTACTCACAGGACTGAAGAGTCAAACCTAGGAGAGCACTGCAGACTTCAAAAGCCAGGAATACAGAGAGGGAGAAAAAAAGCAGAGCTGAAACATGATGCTCTTCAAAAAGGCTCAAAACTCATGATAAGAAATGACTTAGTGCCCCACAGAGGATTCAGTCAATGCCAGGATCTTCCTGTGCTCAAGCAAAGTACAAACTGGCACAAAGACAAGAATCTTCCCCAAAGCTGAGACAAGCCCGAGGTGACAAGTCAAACATACAGCGCGTGGTGACACTCAGAAAGAAGCTACACCAAGTACCAACAGAGCTTATTCACAAGCAAGATACTTATTGATTGCAAATCTTTGACCTGAAATTCTCTTCCCCAGCTCTGGAGCCACTGTTAACTCACTGATGAGTAATGTAAAGAGAGATGATGAAAGGACTGGTCAACATTTTGCAGACCATGGAAGAAGATGAGCTATCCCTGAGGTGCAGATCTGAACAAACTTGCTCAATTAACTGTTTATTTGCTGCCCCTATTTGGAATCTGCATCTTGGTGTTTTACCTTAGTTTGGGGAACCAGGCCTCACACCATTCCTCCAACTGGGCTGCAAAAATAGCACTATGCAGCTGCAATTCTAGTTAAAAGTTTGAGTGAACAACAGAAACACCTCTTTGGGTGATGAAGGATCCAACCTGCAGCAGCTGACACTCTCGGAAGCACTTTATCAATACAAAGAGCAAGAGCAGAGTTTTAAAGAAAGCTGCCTGAATACTTTTACCCCACCATATTTCATCTTTTCTACAGAAGATAAAACAGTGAAGTTTCTGAGTCTGAGTTACGTAACTTGATGTAAAATCCAGACAAGGTGAAGTCAATGCAGTGCAGAGTTTTCACAAAACACAGCAAGTAAAAACTTCAGGCTCCTCTGTAACCACAGCTCTGCGTGCAAACATAAATGAAAATCTGCTTTCTGAGCAGAAATCTGTCTGACATTCCTGGTTTCATGCTAAAAGTGCTTGAGAACACCTGAGTGAAGAGAAAGTGGTTTTCAGGGCCAGCAATGCTGAAAGCAGAGAAGTCTGGTCACAACAGGTGACTTACCTATAGAAAGTGGGGAAGAGAGCAGATGAAATTAAACTGGAAGCAGCTTGAGTAATCAAAGTGGGAATTTCTGGCTCAATAAAAGGAAAAGTTTTTGATCTGTGATAAAAATCAAAGGTTTTAGAGATTCTGGAAAAATAAAAGTTTGGATACAAATGTAAAGTAGGAACAAAGATATGTGGTACCTTATTGTTCAGCCTGTTTTGACTTCATTTTATATGTTCAGGGGCAGGAAAATACAGAAGATTCTGAAGGAATAAGCTACATATATTTTTAAAAACTACAGGGGAAAAAAGGAGCAGTATGTTAAACAATTATTTTAAAAACTGGTATGAATTTAATTAGAGAAACAGTAGAAAACAGGACTGGCAGAGACTCAAGAGATCATCCCAACCACTACATGAAAAATGCCAAGCTGGTATCTAGCTGAACCTGGGGGAAACACTTTCACACTGTTCCCCACTCTGTTTTTTGTGGTCAGTGGTGCAATTTCCCAAATTTCTCACCACACAAAGTCTCTTCTAGCTCTTAACTCTCCTTCCTCTGAGGAAAACCTCCTGGGTAGAGAGTACAAATCACTCTTGCTGTAATTTAAACCATTTCTTTTTCCTACATGCAGTGAACAGGAAGAGCACTTTTCTACCTCTGGTACCTTTAACTCAGTGGAAGACACTTGTCACATCTTCTCTCAATCTTAAACTTTAACAACCACAGCTTCAGGGTAATTTTCTAGACACTTGCATTGTGTTTTTTTAAAATGCTTGTGACGTGCACAGTCCAAACGTGGCTCATCTCATCCAACCACACAACAGCATCTGCATTTCAGCTCATTACTCTGATCTCTTTGTAGGCAAGGGAGACAAACACATGGATCTGGAGCTCTCTGTTACAAAAGACATCAAGAGGTGTTTGCTCACGTGGAGGTGTCTGCACTGGAGAAGAGGGATTCATCTTTCTCACAGGTGCTTGGCACTACCCAAGGTGTTTCAGAGCATAGTGGACATCTGCATGGAGTGGGCAGATGTGCACAGCCTGTGGGATCTCCTGTGCTGTTCTGCATTGTTCACAGAATTCCTGAAAATATTTTGGCCCTTTTCATCTTGGTTCTTTGATAAATTCTAACTCCTTCTCCTAAATGAACTGATGCTAAAGCACAGGGGTTTTTATCACCCTGTTATGGAAAGATCATTCCAGAGCCCCAGAAATTTAGGAGCTATGAGCCTTCTAATTTCTGCCCAGCTTTACCTAAAGTCAGTAAGGTCATGAAAAATGCTACAGCCTTTTGCACTATTGCCAACATGTTCTTTAGCATCAATAGCTCCTTTTATCTTCCCTGCTGTTGTTTTCCTAAAAAGCGTAAAAAGAGAAATTGTATCCTTGCTCAGACCATGTTGTCAAGTAAATAAGGCAGATTCCATATTCATGCATATTTCCATAGTGATTTTCACCTCATTTCCATTATACCAGTTCTTCAGTCTTTGTCCCATGTTTAATGTCATTGCCTTTTCCATGTTAATCATGTTCCCCACTTCTTGATAATACAACTGTCACTCTAAAATGGTGTGGCCCACCTATCTGGAGAATTTTCTTCTTGTGCCATTTTCTGTCATTCCTATTTTTCATCCTATTTATGTGTTTTGTTGCAAACTAAGGCAGAATATTTATTTTGTTTTCTACCCATATTTAACATAACTTGCAGGTCTATCTGCACTGAGCAATCTTTAATTCCTTCTTCATTTTCTTTTACTTACAGGACTGAAGAACCTTTGCTAAACATACACTTGGCAATTTAAATTACAATTGTATCCTTCTTGACCCCAAGATCTTATCATACTTTGAAGATTAGTGCTTTTTTAATATTCCTTTTAAGCTTTTTGTTTATTTTTTAGAGCTAATTATTCAGGGAAAGAAGCCTGGAATTCTTCCTTCCTGTGCTTCCTTTTGCTTAAGATATCACTTCCTTATTATTTGTGTACTTTTGGCTTAAAAGAAATATAGAAATCTTCTCTATGAAAGTCTTCAAACTTTTCAGTTGAGTTAACACCACGGGGCACTTCTTTCAGCCATCAACACTTCTGCTTTGGAATTTCATATCTTATTTGCAGTCTGGTTTTATCCTTGCATAAATGTCCCATCAGCCATCACCGTTGGTTTCTGGGTCAAGTCATGTTGAGCTTCTTGTCAACCAACACCCCCAAATCCTTCTGCCCAGGGCTGCTGTCAACCCATTCACCACCCACCCTGTGTTTGTGCTTGGGATTGCTCTGACCCAGCTGCCAGACCTTGCACTTGGCCTTGCAATAACTCACAGCTCACGATGCTCTGAAGACAGCGAGGGTGATTCTTACAACCCAGGCAACACTTGCTCTGCAGCATTAGGTGCTTATGACACTTTATTCCTATTTATTATCCTTTTCCTGGCTTGAAACAGAAACAAGCCCTATGGCAGGCTGGCAGGGGATCTACACAAGAACTTCCCTATTTTCTTTTGTGAGAAAATCATATGAAAAATATCAAAGTGGCAGCCTGAGGGGACAAACCACCTACTGCCTCTTCTCGCTTGCCTTCCTCCTCTGAACACAGCAGGTTTCAGCATAGTCCAGAGGAACATTGTTTTTCCAGCAGAAGAACAAAATAGGGACAGATGGGTGATGAAGCAAATAATCAGAAAAACAGAACAATAGTATGGTTATTGTTCACCTGCTGGTTACTTCACAGCTTCACCAGGATGTGCATCTAGAAAGCAATGGATCTCCCAGGCAGTAACAAGATCGCAGAGTTTCACCAGTGCTCTTTGGCAAGTTCTCTCCACCCCAGCATAGACCCTCTTCTGGAATTATTTATGACCTGTAAAGTTAAACAGCACACTCCAGAACAGTGTTCTCCACTGATTTTTTGACTAGTTTGGGTCAGAAATGCTGTGTCCTCGATGCAGTCACCCTCAGTTAACACCATCTTCCATAAAAACTGAGTATCATTGGTTTCCTTCTCAGTGACTTCAAACTTACAGACATTTGAGGACACAGATATTTGAGTTGTTGATAAGTCTTCTATTTAAAAGAAGTGTGGATGTGACACTTGGGGACATGGTTTAGTGGTGGCCTTGGGTTCGTGACTCAAGGATCTCAGAGATTATAGATAAAACTCACCAAGCATGTAGGTTACACTGTGGGTATTATCTTATGATTAAAAGTATTTCTGTTTATAAGGAGAGGAAAAACAATAAAAACAATCAAAAACTGCACAGGTAAAGGAAGTTTCATAGTCATCCATGCTGATGCCCCCAGAATAAAGTTTGCACCAAATAACTTGTGTATGAAACCTCATCATTTTGACTGGAACCAGAACACCTTTGGAACAAAGCATCCAGTCTTACAGATTTTTTTGGGTAAACAATCCACTTCAAACAACATTTTGTGGACAGAAAGTCTTTCTGCTTCGTGGATTATACACAGGGATTAGACCTTGTAATTGAAGCAGAGATTTCTGCTATTTGAGCCAACACAATTATTCATTTGTTTAATGTCAGAAATGTCAAGTTCTTAACCTGCAGGTGAACCAATTGCTAGACCAAGTTCACATTATTTTTTCAGTAACATTGCTCAAGTAAGCACAGTCAGTTTTATTAGTTTTTGTGAAAATTCCTAATCTCTCCATCCACTTTAAAGCATAGTTAGTTCATTTTAATAGAGGAGTACATGCACTCATGTGTATTAAAAACCTGTATGTTCATCATAAACCAAACTTGATGTGATTAAATTATTTTGTTTTGTTTCCTAACCTGAGCAATGCCAGGAAATAAAAAAGACAGAACAGATTTTTATGTAAGTGTATAACACAGTCACAGAACTATCTCGGATAAATTTGCTGAAATGCTATTTCTTCTGCTTAAACTCTTGCAGAATTTAGCAACAACATTTCCTACACTAAATTCTGAACTTCCCGAGGGAAAATTACCAAAAGTAAATACATTCCACTGAAGTTTTGAGTTGCTTGACACTTATCAAATTTAATTATTTTGCCTGAATTAGCTTTCTTCAGTTGAAAATTTTATTACCAAGATATAAATCAGTCATTTATAGTGAATATATTAATTAAAAAGAATAAAAGAAAACTCTTTGCTTGAACTGATTGAAATTTTGAAGATAAACATACAAGCACTATAATTTTTTTTACAGCACTGGTTAATGTTCACTAAATTAAAAAAGTATTTTTTGTGGATTTTGAACAGGACTTTACAACCTTCCTAGAAAACAGAAGTCAAGATTTAATGTAGAAGAAGAAATCAAGCAATGAAATGAAGAAAAAATTGAATTCTCTTCCAGGCTGAACACTTTCTAGAAAAGATAGTGGATGTCTTCCACCACCTGTGGTGGAACTCAGGTTTCTAAGATAACATGTGATTTAGTAGGAATAGGACAGGATGGGAATATTCTCCCTGATGTTTATAAACAATGTGATGTAAGCAAAATGACTTGTCCTCTTTGGCCACCAAGTCATCTCTCCCACGAGGCAGTAAAACTGAAACAGAGGACAAAACAATTTTAACAATCATTCCCTGAAAAGACACAAATCTGAGCACTTTCAGTTCAGAAGTTCACGTTCTCTGCACTGACTGAAAACAAGGGAGCTAATTTAGAATTACAGATGTTGGCTTTGCTGCTTCACTTCTTCATACATCTTGTACTGGAAAATGTAGATCTGGGACTTGCTGTTCAGCATTTCTTCTTTTGGTTTCCTAAATGAATATCTGAAATTCTCAGGTAACCTTAAGCTCAAATAACTTTTCTGTGTCCTTACAGACAAATGTTGCCCTAAATTATTGTCAAAAAGGTAGTTACTATGCAGAGAAATCAAACTGGGTTTTGAGGCTAAAAGAGAATGGAAGAGGTTAGGAGGCAGTGCCCAAGAAATCTCCTGAATGTTCTTTTACTGGCAGCTTTCAGGGAAGTGTTTATCTGAGAGGGGTAACATTAAGATGGGGGTCTGAGTCAGCTAAGATACATCTGCCTCCAAATGTCATGATAGGCATGTTTGTTTATATTTAATTGCTCCTACAAGCACACATGACAATGTTTTAAAGAAGAGTTGAGACCAAGAAATTCTTGTTTCAAAAATTACATCTTGCCATCAGCAGCTTGTGCTACTGAAGAAGAGAAATCACAGGAAGCACAAGAGGGCACGTGCAGGACACTGTTGTTCAGTATCCAGAGACATGGGGGACAATTCAACCCTTCTTGGAAATTGGCTGAGATGGATGGGATGAATTAATTCCCCATGCTGGCTCTCTCTACTGAAACTAAGAGAAGGTTGTAAGAATAACTCGTATCAGACAATGAAATTTCCAGACAGGAGAGCTCTGCTCTCCTACCATTACAATCCTTGAGTAAACAAATTGCAGTATTACTACCTGGCAAAGATATAAAGCCTAACATTTGACAAAGTGCTTTTCAAAAGGCATGAAATGGCTCAGCACACAAAGCCCTCTATTGCCATCCTATGAGCCATGATCCCTTGAATGAAGAAAATGTTCTGTCCACAGCAGAACAAACATGCACCACAAGTTTGACTTCTCTGATCTCTACAAAACCTCAGAAGAATCTGCCTGGTAAACCAAAGCAACATTTTGCAGTGAGGAAACCAAGAAGTGAAGATCCCAGTGTGGAACTCAGGGCTGTCTGGGTTTGTTGTAGTCATCCAATGTAGTAAGGTGATGTGAGGAGTGAGACACATTGAACTGGGCCATTACTGAACATTTCAAACTCAGTCCCATCCCTGGGCTTCTTTTGTGCCACCTTTGTAGTTATAACCAATGCCAGGGTTTAACTGCCAAAGATGTATTTTTAAAGGACCTGGAAACACCAGTGCAGTGCTCAGAATGCAGCCAACCAGTCAGGGGGGGCAGAGTATTAAATTTTTTAATTATTTTATTTTTTTATTGGTTTTAATATCCTTATTTTGGTGTCCAGACCCCCTGAACTGTGCTGGTTGTGTACAGGTGAGCACTAGACCTACTTTTATTGGCAGCTGGGATGTGTATGACAACCGAGTGGCACAGCAGCAGATAATCAGGTATAAGAAGAGCACATGGATGGCTGAATCCTGCCATTGTTGAGGTGCCAATCAAAACCCACATTATTATTCGAAAATAGGTTGTTACATCCACGGAGATGGAACTTGCCTGTCAATCTAAAGTGTTCTGTGTAGACACAGACTCAGACCAAGGTTTAAAAATGGTTTGACTGACAACTGTGCTCTGCAGCGGGAGTAGAATTCTCTCCTCCCGGTTCTAATTACACGTCTCTTGTAAATAAATGTATTTTACAATATTAACTAAGATGCAGCTGTGTGTAACTGTGATTTTCTTCTTGATCTTCCAGAAAGTTCTTTAGTGTTTCTGCAAGACTTTGAAGCACTGCATGACATGGTAAGTATTATTGTTAAGCTGTCTGCCTCTCAGGGAAATTACAGCATAGCTAAAAGAGGCAAGAGAGTTTCCAGTGTAACCCACGACTGAGAGATGCTGAAAACTTCCAGAAAACAAAAGGGTCTTTTAAATGTAAAACTTTTCCTGTCACTCTCCGAGTTGAGCAATTTGAAAGGAAAATAAGATCCACTTTTTTCGCTTGACATTTCCATTCCAGCTTGTTCTCTGACTTCTTCTCTTCTCATGTTGACTCAAAACTAACTTTCAGAGTCATGAATGCAACTGCAGTGTCCTGACTCTGAAAGCTTTGTACATACTGGATAACTGAAGGACAATTTTGACAGATCAATTGTATATAAAATGACCAGGAATATGTTTAGGTTGGAAAAGAGAAGAATTTCTGCTAATTTCATGTATTTTGTTCTGTATTAACCACTGAGATATATCTGAAGGCTATTTTAACAAGGATGATTTCAGGCCCAGAATGGCCTGGGTTGGAAGAGACCTTAAAGATCATTTCACTCAACTCCCTGCCATGGGCAGGGACACCTTCCACTATCCCAGGTTGCTCCAAGCCCTGTCCAACCTGGCCTTGGACACTTCCAGGGATCCAGGGGCAGCCACAACTTCTCTGGACAACCTGTGCCAGGGCCTCCCCACCCTCACATTTAAAAGGTTAAAGGACTTATGCTAAGCTGGAAACAAAATTTTCATTACAGTTTGTGTCAGGAAGATGAACTAAATTTTTAAGAACTTCTTAAAAAAAGTTGTAAAGATTTTTTTGTGGAGGTTTATTTTCTGAGTTGTTTGCCTTGAACTTTTTACATTTCTCTTTTTTTACAATTGCCATATGGACATCGGTTATGACAATTTGTGCAGGGTGCTTAGCTATTTTTATACATCATTTTTATACATTTTAAAATAGGCAGATGGAGTTTGCAGAGCTGTAAACAAGTGGGTATAAACCAGGGGGGTGTGAAAGAGTATGTTAAGCTTGTTTCTTGTTTGCTTAACTGCAAGAAAAGATCAGAGCTTCCTAAGGTATGTTGGCATCAGGAATTGCTGGATAGTAAAAGGAGCACAAACATCCTACTGAGGTGCATCAAACCAAACAACCCTCCCAGGCACAGGAGAAGAGCTGCTGTTTAAAGGCTGCCTTGCAGAAGTGATAAACACAAAGGACTGTATGAATACATAGACAAGAAAGGCCAAGGAAAGCAAGGACCCTCCAATAAATTTGCCAGATTAGCCAAATTAACCATGTGCTCAACCTACAGATTCTGGATTTTGGTATAATTTCCCATTGGGAATATACTGAATGTGACCAATACATTTTGCCTTGTTCCATCACGAGAGCATAAAGTGGATACAAACTGGAGATGCTGGAAAAAAGAAAGGTTGTCCAAAAAGACCTCTCTCAGGTCAGGTATTGCCAGAGGACACTGAGACCCCTAAGCACAGCCCCATGTTGTGTCTTGGTTTCTCTCCACCATCAGCCTTCAGGGAGGAGTTGGCAGAGACCTCTTTGCTTTCAGAAAGGGACATAATGGCTGGATGATGTTCTGATGGTTATTACCCATATTTAATATGTTAAATTGGGTAAATATGGGTAATATTTGGTAAATATCACTTCTGTGGTTACTCTGGGCACCCAAACCCCCTCCAGGAAAAGAACTAGAACACAGGAAACATCCAAATCTGCAGCTGCAAGGGAAAATAATGTTATATCACAACAATGGATAGAATTGTCTCATTACCAGTCCTTAGATTATGACAGGATAAGGTTATTAATTAACATCTGATCTGGGGACAGTATGAGAAAGAAGAGGGGAGGGGAGGAGAGGAGACACAGTTTGTTGTGTTCCAGCCAAAGGTGGGATTCTCTGTAGTGCAAAGGAATTAAGCCCATCCTGAGGTCCCATGCAGGTCATGGTTCCATCAAGAGTCCCCAGACAGTGCAGCTGTGTATAAATAAATGATTATTTCAAGTACCTAAAACTGCTGGTGTGATTTATATCATTACCCTTTATCAAGTGCCTACTAAATGCCACAGCCTTTTAATACAATTTCTTGAGCTCCTGTGTCAATTTTTGGAGTGTTTTAGGGCACTGAAATTCATTATAGATACAACTACAGGTGGCATTTGGTTTAATTAATTTCTCTCTTATGTCACAGCTTGAATGAGAAGCAATCAGATATTATTAAAATATGAGAGCCCTGTGCTTATTTCATAGTTTTGAAGAATCTTCAATTTACTTATGAAATTACCTTGGAAGCAGGTGCTTAGAAGTAAAGTGGTTCTCCATTCCTGAAAGGTTGTTGGGGCTTTTTTTTTGCTTTTCTTAGAGCAGAAGATGGTGTTGATAAAGTCACTGTGTTACTTGTGGTGGGGCCTCCTTGTCCTCGTTCTGAGCAGCACCAGGTACAGTGGGACTCCTGTCTTAAGGTGGGGCTTCCTTGGGATTGCTGCTAAAAATATATTGATTATAATTAGCAAAGAGGAATATTGGGTTCAGCTTCTCAGAGGACTTATCAAACTTCCAACAAACCAGGGATAAAAATGAAAGTTATGCTACCTAATCCTGACAGTGGTTAAATCCTGACCCTGCAGTGGAATTCCACGTGCAGAATTCCTCTGCCCAAGCTAGACAAGTCCCAAAAGCCCCCAGGGCTATAGGTGGGACTACAGAGGCCACTGGTAAAAAGGAGCCTGTAAAAGATGGTTTCCCATCACAGTTGTTACTCCATCCTGCCAGTGACAGTAGATAAGTAGTGTCTTACTCTTCCCATTCTTCACAATTAGTGGGAATTATTTTGGGCCCTTCACAACATGAAAGACATTGAGGTGCTGGAGCATATCCAGAGAAGGGCAACAAAGCTGATGAAGGAGCTGGAGGAGGTTGTGGTGAGGTGAGTTTCAGCCTCTTCCCCTGGGTAACAAGTGACAGGATGAGAGGAAACAGCCTCAAGTTGCACCAGAGGAGGTTTAGAGTGGGTATTAGGGAAATTTCTTAATGGAAAAAGTTGTGAAGTGCTAGAACCAGCTGCCTAGGGGAGTGGTGGAGTCACCATCCCTGGAAGTGCTCAAAAAACACATGGATAAGGCACTTGAGGAGATGGTTCAATGGTGAACATGGTGATAGTGCTGGATGGATTGTTGGAATTGAGGATCTCAGAGGTCTCTTCCAACCTTAACAATTCTCTGATTCTCTGATGGTATTTGGTCAACAGTTGGACTCAAGGATCTTGGAGGTCCTTTCCAACCTTAAAGATTCTACAATTCTGTGTTTCTGTGATAAGCCACCTCTGCATTCGCCGTATCCACTGCAGTGAGGAAAGGTGAGTTGGGCTGTGCTGCTCTCTGGCCAAACCACACCATGAAAATTGTACTGAAACCTTGAGCTGCAGCCCTTTTCCTTGTCCAGAATCCAGATACAGGTGCCTCAGAAGATGCTAAAAGGCAGACTGGAGGCATTATCCAAAAATGCTGCTGAGTAGCTGTAAAACAAAATCAGGCTTCTTGCCAAACACACTGGTGGTCATTATGGTCTTTTAGGACAGGGGCTGAGCTCACTTTTTAGGCAACAGGCAAGAATTTAGAGTCCTTTAAAAATGGGAGGCCTACCTTCAGTCCTTTCTGTCCATGAGGAGTCTGTAACCTGCACACTGGATTCTGGAGGGGGGTTCAACAACCTGGGTGTGCAAAATAAACAAAATAAAAATCAAAATGCACCAAGTCAGAGACCTGAGACTTGCAGACATACCTGCATCTGGCAGTCACTGAAAACCTGACTCTCAGGGGACACTGAGGTGCTGGTTAACATTTTACCCAGTTACTTTTTAGTACAGCAACCAAAACACTGATATCTCCCTTTCCCTGCCCCGAGTTGTCACATTCCTGCTCCTCAGGGATTTATTCAGCAGAGAGAATTAACAGGTAAGTTCACGCAGAAAAGTTTTAAATCAGACTGATAAATGGCAAACATTGCTTGGATGGGAAGTAATTAAGATTGTGATGATACGTTTAGCTCAGGAGGTGGGGAAAACAGAAATAACACCTTGTATTTGCAGTCATTAAGCACTGAAGTATTTTGCCAATTAAAATCCTACAGTGAAGGGAATACATAAAAGCACTTGGAAGATGATGACTCATGTCTTGCTCACACAAACCTGCTAATGAAGAATTTTTCATGCCTTCACAACTACATTTCTTCTCACCTGATTCCCACATAATAACATGAGATTCGATTTATGCTGAATTAAAATATCCTCGAGGGGTAAATAAACCCTATTCCTTTAAAAACACACCTCTGCCTGGACAACTAGTTCAACTGTCAGTGTTAAGTCACAATATCCCAAAAGCTAAATGATGTTGATGGCTATTTTTAGGTGCTACATGGGTAGGTTTTGGTGCAGTTTAGAGCACTCTGTGAAACCTATGTGACAGGATGGGCCAGTCTGATATTACTGCTAACATAAAATCATATTTTAAAAGGAAAGGAAGGAAAAAAAACCTGAAAAAAAATAAAATAAAATAAAAAAAAAAGAGAAAAAAGTGTAATCAGGAGGGGAAAATAAAAATAATATTTCTTGCAGTGTAAAAGCTTTGCAAAAAATATACAATGGACATATGCCATGTGGGGGTCATTTTACACCAAGGAGTGAGCAGCATGAGAATGAATTTCACTCAAGCCAGATTGATACGTAGCTATATTCCAGATGCTTTATTGTCAACACTTTTTTTCACACAGGAAAACATTTCCCTGCCTTAAAACTGCTTATCCCAAGTTTGTTCACATTTTTAAAGGCTCCTAAAACAAAAAAAAAAAAGAAAGATTGCCTTAATGCTTCGTTTCCCCTGCTGCCAAGTAGGAAATTTATATTAAATTCCTAAGCAGTAATGCAAAAGTGAGAAATATAATTGCAGTAACTTGTATTTTAGACCATTACCTAAGAAACTGACCTTTTTTTCTCTCCCTCAGCTTTACCCCACCTTCCTAAAAGCAGATTATTGAATGTATTATTAGGTTAATAGTGCAATCCTTCTTAACAACTGGCCATGGCACTCACGGCTCCGGTCTGGTTGACAAGGTGGACACTCAATGATCTTGGAGGTCTTTTCCAGCATAAATGAATCTATAACTCTATGATTCAGTTTGTTGCACAGGCACTCAGGTTCCATGCCTGCTGAAAAACCCACTTGAATTTAATTTGGAGAAAATTCACTTAAAAAATTAAAATTCACTTAAAAAACCCACCTTGGGATCTTTTCTCAGGTCTCACATACAGCTGGGTTGTGGTCCTGTTTGTCCAGTCCCACTCCTGCATGATTCACTGTTCTTATTTCAAAATGCATGGAAAACACTTCCTGAATACAATAACTATGCAGAAAACACTGTGTTACATGGGCATTTCTGCAGCTGCAGGAGGAGTTTCTGTACAAGTCTTTTTTTTTTACACCAAGACACTCAACTGCCCATCGACCTTTTCCCAATTATCATCTGCTGGCATCACACTTGGCTGGGCATCACTGAAGCCCAAAGCACTAAAAATTTCAGTGCTCTACTACTCATTACTATAAAATTCCACACAAAATGTAAAGGTAGAGCTTTATCCTGCTTAGTGGTTAAGGAAAATGAACATAACATTTTGCACTGGGCTTCTTTGCGACACAGTTTTAGAAAATTCACCAACTATTTGTTTATTTTAAGGTTGGATATAGGAAAATAATATTCTGCTTTTATCCGCAGCTTTAAAATGTAGAGAGAAAATAACAACAACAAAAAATCCCTATATATATTGTAATCAAGAGATAATCCAAAAGACTTCCTTTAAACAGATTTTTGAGACACTGTGGCAATCTAAAGGTTATATAAACGGCAGCTAAGCTTCTTAATATAGGTGTTTAAGCATTATGGAGATTTGATTTTTAACTTAGTGTCTCACAAAAAGGCCTTTATCCTAGGAAATATGTGAGTTAAATTTGAATGTTAAACAGAGATTATTGCTTATTAAAGCCACCATAAAGCACAGATATATTGGCAGCTAACATGAGTCACCCAAACTTAAGACTTTGGGCACAGATTTCTTTCAAAATATCCATGTTTCTGGGGGGAAGAAAATTAATTAAAATTAGATTAGCATGTTCCCAGAATAAAAAGGCATTCAGATAATGTAGAGTGCCATAGTGGGAAGGATATTACTCATTCTTCTCTGACTTACAGGGTTTAATCTTTCCTTATTAAAAAAAAAAAAGTCAGTAGACCATAGTCTCTCTGTTATCCATCACATCATAAAGTCTTTGTGAATAATTTGGTTTAAATAAACGCAACACCCACCAATATATTGGAAGTGGAGGTGTTTTTTTCTGATTTCAGAGGCAAGAGAATACAGTCAGGAAAACTAAACTTTAATCTTTTAAGATGTTATTTAGCAGAACAACAGTTTGTTTGTTTGTTTTTCATTGGTGGTCAGTTCTTTAGAGCCATTCCCAGGGCTTTCAATACAACCATTGCACCTCTTTAAAAGAATATCTTGGAAAAATGATGGGAATCCAAACCCAACAGCTTCCAAGAGAAAACCAAAGTATTCCAGGAGCGATGAGCCCATAGTGTCACCGGCCTGCAGTGTGGAGGATGAGGGATTTACTCTGATCACACACTCTGAGCAGCAGCAGACTGGTGCAAACGAGGTTTACACAAGGTTTGCTCCTGGCAACCCCCCCACTTGCCAGTCCTAGTCCTCCAAAAAGTGATGGGAAAAGAGGAGCATCGGGAGCTGAGGAGTAGCATTGGCCTGGCTGGGTCACAGGTCTTCCCAATGTAGTTCTCCTCTTTGATCTTATGCAGGCTTCATTCTCAGAGGGAATTAATTATCTCTGATCACTGCCAAAATGAAAGCACTTAGAGCTGTTATCACTGAAAATATATTTATTAACATTTATGGACCTTCTCAAGAAGCTTCCAGCTTCTGCAGCAAATGAACTGTAGGGAAAATAGTAATTTTTTAAAAAAAACAGGATCTTCAAATCTGCTCTTGGTTTCTTTCAGTTCCTTCCATGGTGATTTGTGTCATTTGGAAGTCCATCTACTTATGTAAGGAATCAGATTTTACTCTTTGCCAGTCTCGTGCTGCTAAAAATGCTTTTTGTCCTTTTGCAGCTCTTTCTACAGGAAGACTGTCTTGTACAAGTCAGGTGAATAATATATTTAATTGTCACTACGGTGCCAAGTGGAGCATAAAGTCAGTGTGGGGTAGAGTTCAGAGCTATCAAAAAGATTAAGATTTCTATAAGATTTTACATTACCTGTTTCTCTCAAAATGTCATTTGGCTTTATGAGAAGCCTGGATTTCAACTTTTCAGGGTAATGAATAAAAGACATGACTTTTTTTTTTTTTGGGGGGGGGGGGGGATTTCATACAGATACTTGAAATATGATGTGTTTACAAGAACTTTATTTAATCCAACAGGGACCAGGGTAGTAAATCAATGTCAATCAGGTAACAGACCCAGGGGAAATTGGAATCACTGCCACATTTGACACACTTTTTACATTTATGAGCTCATTCAGTTAATTAATTGTTATAAAACTCTCAGTGTGTCAGAGTGGCACCCTCTAAGGATTTTTCTCCTGATTACAATGCATCTAAAATGTTTTCCATTTCATGGTAAGGGTGCAAATGCCATGAAGTGTTTCCAATTCCCAATACCTGCAAAAGATACTATTTCAAATAAGTCTCGTGAGATGGGGTTGAGCCAGAGAAACAAGGTACTGTGAAGCAATCAGGTATGAATTTTTCACCTGTTGCCTTGAAATACCTGTTCTCATATACAGTTATAATCAAAAAGAGTGGGCCATAATTTGGGGTAGGTTATCAGGCTGTACAGGGCTGGGACAAATTTGGTTTGAGTTTGCCTAAGGACCAAGTGCAAAGGGATCTGGAAATCCACATCTTACAGAGCTTATTGTGGGGGAAAAAAACAAAAACCAAACAAACAAAACAGCAACAAACAACAAAAAACAACAACAAAACCCCAAGCAAACAAACCACAAAGCTTCTGGGTAAAACAAGATGAAAAACAAGTCCAGGCATAATCAATCCTGCCTGCATTCTGGGAGAGCCTGGACCTGGCTCAAGCACCTCTGCAACACTCCTGAAAAGGCTTCAAAACAGCATCCAAATAAAAAATTTCTGTTCACAATTTGCAGAGGTTCCTGGAAGATTTTAGGACTAAACAACTGCTTGAATTATATTATCACCAGAGGCTCTGTACTGTTGTTGCATGAAGATGCTGCTCCTCCTGAGTATTTAAACCCTTTGCTGAATTTGGAGGATGCACATTGTTGAACCAGAACGTTGTTTCCACTGCAACCAACGAATTCCTACCTTTTTTTACATATATTAATTGTGGCTAACTGCTCTAGGCTTTTATTGTGGAAACAGTTTTGTATCTTGGGACCAAAACTAAAATGAAACCCACTAATTCTTCATAGAGACAAGGATGATATTTTATACATTCGACTCTAAGTTATGCTGATTAAAAAAGATTAGGAGGTGGAAAAGCAAAGAAGGCCCAAATAGATGACACAGAAGTAACTAAATTATAATTATATGGCTAGTTTGTTCATCTTTGGAGGAGTTGCTGACAGGTTTCTTTAGAAAACAGCCTTAAGAAGCAGAAAGTAGAGTAGTTCTGTCAGGAGTTGCAGGTCTCTCCCAGCAATCCACTTTAAAGATGTTGCTTAATTGCAGCCCAGATGTCCTTCCTACCCAAACAGCAGAAAAAGGGATACTCTTAAGGATCTGCAAGAAATGAAAGATTTGGACATTTACTGAGAAGAAAAATGGAGAAGGAGAGTGGAGTTCAGGAATGCTGCTGCCAAAGGTCCTGTTTCCATGTGCAATTGCCTCCACCTTCACTTACCAAGGGGAAGCTTGCCAAAACTGCAAAGACAGCTTTAGAGCTGCAGCTTTACAGCTACCACAAGCTAAACTACCTCAAAACAAGCCAAAAATAATAGATTTTAAAAATTGTCCAAGACTTTAAATCTTACGACATGCTACTGAATTAATTTCCAGCCTGTCCATTATATTTTCATTTTCTTCTTCCTGAAAAGAAGCCTTCTGTGCAGGAAAAGAGTACACTCTATTGCTGTCACCTGGTTTTTAACTCAGGTTGCAGGACTTTCTGCTTTATTTTAGCTTTTCCTTTTTTTTTTCCTAGGCAAACAAATTCTTGGTCCTAACTTTCTCAATGCATTGCTAATGCATCTTGTTTTAATTTGCTACTTGTTTGATTTTGGTAAAGAGTACAGGGGAAGTTGTCTAAAATGATGTGAAGTAAGTTTTGAAAACAGTTGCAGTATTTAGAATGATAATTGGATTGGCCAGAGATGAGTCATAAGTAATGAAATGCAAGGAATAAAAATTTGATGTTATCTTGTTTGGCTGAAACAGAGTTTTATTCCTTCAGGCCAAACAGACTCAATAATTATGTCTTGTACCTTCTATTTTTATGGATTTTTTTTTGTTATGTGTTTAATATAATGGGATTATGCATCATGCTAAAAGGGAAACATGGTTGTTATGAGCTTGCTCTAACAACAGCTACTTTTGGATATGATCTCAGAATTATTCTTTTTCCAGTCAAAGTCAACTCACTGCCTGTTCAACATTATTACATTAACATCACCTGTCAGATTTATGGAAAGTAGCAATGAAGTAATAAATATGACCCTTCTGATATCAATCACCCTTCACAAGGGATAATACGAAAATATAACTTGTCTTCACAAAGTCAGGAGCCAAAGTGAGAAGTTTCAAAACCAGACTTAAGGATGTACAAGAAGAAATACAGGAGCACACAGGGAGCAGAGGAAACGGCCTCAAGCTGCAATAAGGGAGGTTTAGATTGGACATTGGGAAAAAATTCTTCCTTGAATGGATGGTCAGGCATTGGAATAGGCTGCCCAGAGGAGTGGTGGTGTCAGAATCCCTGGAGGTGTTCAAAAGGTGTGTGGGTGTGGCCCTTGGGAATATGGCTTAGGGTTGAACATGGTGGTGCTGAGGTAATGGTTGGATTCAATCTTAGAGGGCTTTTCCAACCCCAGTGATTCAAAGAGACATGAAATAAATGGAGGGAAGAGCCCCAGCTCCACGGTACATATATATATATATATGTATGCATATATGTATGAGGGGTTCAGCTGAAGAGCAGGAAAGATGTACAGAGAAGATATAGAGAAGAACACAACCATATATTCATGATCTATTTTAAGAACTCCTTTGCAATCCACTAGGAGCAATTTCCTACCCAGCAGACAGGTACCAGGAACCCGCAAGGAGCTCGGATTCCCAGAGCAAGACATCCCTCATGGCAACTCCCACAGAAAGGCAGGGCAGTTCAAGGCTTCCAGCATAAGTCACAAACCACCTCTCTGTGTCTCTGCCCCCTTTGCTCACTCAGAGCCCGTGGTGCATCAGCCAAAAGCTGTTTTGCTGCATCACAGCAGTGCCAGGAGAGCAGCTCTTCCCATTCCACGAGGTGATTGCAGCCACTCATCACATTAATTACAGACACAGCCCTGATGATGAAACTCCAGCACGTGGAACGTGAACAATCACAAGGCTTGGGAGAGTTCAAGATGCAGATCTCATTCTTCAATAATTTGTTCCCACATCTATAGCTCAGTGCTGCCTCACAGTCCTCTTAATGAACTTGGGTAATTGCCAGAGTGGCATTTATTGGGCACAGCCAGTTCCGTGGTCCAGAGCTGGACTGTCTGTGCCACTGCTCAGACTGTGTGATGGAAACACAGCAGCCTGTCTGTCATCCACAGCCAGCTGGGGATGTCTGGAGCCTCCATGTCTGGAGGTGTTCCCATGGCTCATTCCCTGAAGCCTTCAGCCCTCACAGGTTCAATTTCCCAGGAAAGGACCATGTTGGGCTTCACCCAGCACAGAGAAACATAAAGTTGTCAGCCCAAAATTCACTAAAAATCATAATGTGGGCCCAACACCAGCCCTGCTGTGGCACCCAGAGGAATGTGGGCAGCAGCCCTGGAGGGGAGGAAGTTTTGCTGTTTTTTCCTCCTCTCTCCCAATGTAACAACCTTTTGGGACAAAAAACTAAAATAAAACCCACTAATTCTTCATAGAGACAAGGACGATGGAAATATTTTATGCATTCAGCTCTGAGTTATGCTGATTAAAAAAGATTAGGAGGTGGAAAAGCAAAGAAGGCCCAAATAGATAACACAGAAGTGACTAAATTATAATTATATGGGTAGTTTGTTCAGGGGTAGGGTACCCTACCCAGCAGGATAGGTTAATCAAGAAAGGCATATCAACAGTAAATAATTCAGAGAAGAATATGAAAACCACATATGCAAACTGCCTCATTTATTTTATTTTTTCTTAAAGGTAAGAAAAGGTTATCCTTCTTAAAGTCTATTCAAAGAAAAAACTCATCACACTAGTGCTATCAAAGGCTTACAGCATTTTAAGAACCTTGACAATGAATCCTAGATGTTTACAAGCCACATCTGCAGCAGTATTTAGCAATGTGGATCTGCTGTAGATTTAAATGACAGATAGTAAGTAATATTTCCAGTCTGTTCTTGTTGTAATTCTTTGCCCTCTGATATGTGTTTTCATTGTGCAAATTTTATGACCAAACCTTGTAGATTTAAGCTCCTTACCCTTTTCTATAACAATTAGACTTCTCCTTTGCTGCGCTGCCTACCTCAGAGACACAGGGTTTGGGTTTTTTTGCCAGAGTTTCTCAAGATGAAGCCAAACAGTAATTTATCTTCCTCTTTTTTTTCTTCTTTTCTTTTTTTCTTCTTTTTTTTTCTCCCCATGGAATTATAGAATAGTTGGGGTTGGAAGGGACCTTGAAGATCATCTTGTTCCAACCCCCTGCCATGAGTAGGGACACCTTCCACTAGACCAAGTTGCTCCAAACTCCATCCAACACGTCCTTGGACACTTCAAGGGATGAGGCAGCCACAACTTCTCTGGAAAACCTGTGCCAGGGCCTCACCATCCTCACAGTACAGAGTGTGATATTTTATTCTTTTTATTTTTGGCAGATGACCAAAAGCAAGCAAGAGAAAGGCATAAAATTTCCAACTGATAAAGGTATAGCAACAACAAAAAAAGTACGTGCAAGGTTGATGCAATCACTGCTATGGAGTTAAAATTTTACTCCACACAGGAACTCTGATGTGGGACAGCAGAGAGTCTACACAATAGATGAGCTTTTCTACCTCAATCCCAGAAAAAGCTTAAATTAAAAATAAAGGAAGACTTTCTTTACCTCATGATGGAAATGTGTGTTTACGAAACTGAGAAACTTGGACGTAGTTTCAGCTTCCCACGTGAGGGGCAGAGGCTTCTGATGCATTTTTGTTCATTGCTTTCAGGGCAGACATTTAGTTCCATTTGAAGTCTTGCATTTCCATATCCCCTGTGGTGACTCCCTGTGAGGGAATGTGAGGAAATGAGCCTGCAGCACTTTCTGCTTCAGGGAATTTTCATATTCCTGGAAAGTGAGATTTTTATAGCAAACCATAGCATAGATTTATGGAGAGACAGTGTTATACCTTCTTTTTTCTACCCTTATGGGCCAAATCCTTCTCACTATGCATATCTAGCTCCTGTGAACTAACAGTGCCATATAGGGTAATTCAATAATTCAAATAATTACACAGCGGTGCTCTAACTGCATTTCCCATAGGATGAATGTCTAAATTTTCAGTAATTTCCAAAAAGTCATGGTATGAATACACATGGACTTGCAAGACCTCGGTGGGGTTTAGTTTGTTCTTTCAGATGTGCTGAGGGGGCACTTGACTGATAAGAATCTGCCAAGAGGGATTAATGGTTTCATTGATGTCCAGTTTATTGCTTCCCTCTTCCAAACACAAGCACACACACACATACAGCCCCTCCTCAGAATTAGAGCCCCAGTATACCAAGTTCTTGACAACATGGTGATAAATAAGACTGATTTCAGCTATTTGCAGCATTTTGAAGAGTTATTGCTTGACAACTGCGAGTTAAACCCTCCACTCCTCAAGCTTAATGCACAGGAAGAGACAAAATCATTTTGTGAAAACAGTTTAGGAGTTGATTTGCATTAAGCAATTCTGAGCATGTTCTTGTAGTTTACCACTAACATCAATCACAGTGGAAAGATCATATATTGAAATGCTTGGAAAACTTTCCACATGGAAAGTGTTTTGCAGAATTATTGTACGGACAAACAATATGAAATTTATTCGGTTTGTGTCTTCCATGAGACTGCAATAGGCTTGATTAATCCTAACTGGAAATGTCAGGATTGCAGCCTTAGATCTGCACTTTCTAACCACTGGGAAGACTTAATCTTATAGTGGTAAATTGTGCCCTGTATGATTTGTGTCCTGGAAGTGTCCATTTTTGTCCATCATGTAATGACCCATTACAGACATGAAGAGTTTGATGAGATGAATCTCACCCCACAGATGAGAAATGTGAGTTACTGCAGCAACTCTCACCTAACTTATCTCTGTACTAC
Organism: Pachyramphus minor; assembly: GCA_013397135.1. NCBI lineage: Eukaryota > Metazoa > Chordata > Aves > Passeriformes > Tyrannidae > Pachyramphus > Pachyramphus minor. Next base: position 90,853 of record VYXB01004107.1, on the reverse strand, counting down.
TAAATCAATGCTTATTTACTACTCCAAGTACTATCAATATAATTTCTTTTAATACCAATATATACTCTATTAATAAAATTATCTACATTTATATTGTTGCAGACATGTTAATGCTAATTATTAATATTTATTACCTTAATAAGTACTTACTACTTAAGTAATACAAAATATTTGTGTGGGGACAGACCCTAGATCTCCTAACTTCCTTAGATCCTAAAGGAATCATGCTCCACAGAAATTTATTCCCATTTATTTTACAGTATTCTGAGATAATAGAATAATTGCCCAATATCAGAGCTATCCACAGCAAAAGTCACGACTTTGGTAAGAGGCCAAACATATGGGACTGAGGGATAATGAAAACAGGATTGCAGTCAGCTCTGCAGTGCTGGGATCTATTATTCCAAATCAGAAAGCCAGGATGCATAAACTTCACAGAGATAAATGGAAAAGAATAAACTATTTCATCTGGTTATTGCCCAGAGAAATAGCATTTGGAAAATACACACTACTGATGCAAGATGAAGAGCTCTGTTATGTGAATATCAACCACCACAAGGACAATTTAAAATAAATTAATAAAATAGTTTGACTGTCAGCAGAATATGAGAACAGAAACTAGTTCAGATAAAATGTTATATACTGATTTACACAATGCCATAATAGCTCATAAATCCTCACTTCCAGTGTTCAAGATTCACTGAACATATACAAACTATTCAAGAAGCAGAAATATCCTGTCGTATTACATTATAAGCATTAACTCTCCTCGCTTTGCTGAAACAAGTTAAAACAGATTAGAGTAATTGGAAAGGCATTTTTTTAGAAATTGAGTACTGGCACACTGAATGTAATCAAGATAAATGCTCTGCTCAGACTCAGTTCTCTCTGCTCTGTCCACTGACTGCCTTGAGCGGAGAGAAAACATTACGAGGTATCCGAGTGGTAATTGGCAAAATTTATCCAGAGTCAAACATTCACTGCAGTTCAAAGGAGGTATCAGCCCCTCAGTCCCTCCACCCTTACTCTTCTCAGTCCTCCCTCAAACATTGAAGTGCCAATGAACCTGAATTGATGCTGTCTGGGTCAGAGCCCAGTAACATTGGTTCTCCATGGGGTTAAGGAAAGTTGAGGGGATTCAATATCTCTTGGCATCAACAGCTTCAAATGAGAGATAAAGACCTTTCTTTCAAGCCAACATCCACACTGTACCTATTTCCAGACCCATTATCTTGATTTGCTCAAGTTATTGCAGCAATTAAGTACAAAAAAGCATGGAACTGCAGACAAAGAAAAGCCAGGTTCAAGACCTCCATTGTATTTATATTTACCATTAAGGGTGACTCATCCCTGTGATGGGCAAGACTAGACAGATCCACATGAAGAAAAATCTACAGTTCACCTGGTGCTTGCAGGAAGGAAGAAGGTTGTTGATGCTTGGTATTCAGTAGGTAAGTTAAGCCTGACCTTGGAAAATGATTAATAGCAGGGCCTGTTCCCTCTTCCCCGTATCTGAAAGGAATTAACAAGGTTGGATTATTTCTTCAGAGGAAAAACAAAGTTGGGAGTTTCAAGCCGAAAGGAAACCTTGAACCTGGACATTCTTGGAAACCTTGGGTTGCAGATTGTTTCCTGAGGAAGGTTTCAATTAGCAGAGACACCCATTGCCATGAATCAGCAGGTGGTGATTATCCTTGAAGGAAAACTCCCTCCTTTGGTTTTACTGATGGGCAGCTCAACCACTGATCCAGTTAAGAATTCATCTCTAAATGAGAACATGACAAGAGGCAACAGTCAGTTTTCTTTGCAAGTTCTGCCAGATGAACTTCACTGCTGTTCTAATAATGCTAAAAGGGACAAAAGTAAACAAGTTACTCTGGAGACTTTCACAACTGACATTCCCATTAGGGGCCATGGTGGACACAAGAAGGATGTCTTGGACTGTTATCTCAGACTATTGATAACATGGGAGCTGGAACTAGATGATCTTTGAGGTCCCTTCCAACCCCAACCATTCTATGATTCTGCCTAGGATTGTATAGATTCCTCTTAAAATTGCCTGGTTTCCAGAGGTTATCAAGAAGAGGGAACCTCAAAAAAAGCAAGAATCCCAAAAGCAAATCTCAGAAATCTAGAAAAGCTCATCAAGCACTGTTTAAGGACATGCACTGGAGCTGTAAGATGACAAATTCATGCCACAAGCAGTAGTTCCATTAGAGTTTTACTTAATGCTGTCTGTACTTTCAGTCATACAAATGATTCCAGAGATTACTGATTTTCTCCACCTGAAAAAATAAACCAAAACTTGAAGGCCTACAAGTAGTGGAGAAAGGTCTGTGGTATAGACACAGGAGATCTGGCTGAATAGATCCTTTTCCTTTGTTTAGGGGCTGCTGGAAAGAAACATGATGTCTCTGGTTAACCTAAAAACTGTTTGTTCTTGAAGAAGCCAGAGTACATATTCAGATATCCAATTTTGGACACACATAACTCTATAAATATGGAGGTAATTGTGGATACACAGCATGAAATAGCTTTCTGCTCAAAGTGAACCCTACCAGTGTGTTCCTTCCACTGGCCCTGCTTCCATGACTTCTCTGGTTAGCAGCAAGGAAACTTGATATGGGCTTGGAAAATGCCATGGAGAGGACCAGTTGTTCAGTTCCAGCATTTTGCCCTGAAGGCACTGAAATAATGTCAGAAATAACTGATTTCTCTGACAAAAATAAAGTAAGTGCCAACACATACCAGTAGAGAAGGGAAATGCAAATGTTGGGGACAGAAATGAATAGAAAACTAAACATTATTCACTCTAGATTATCTATGTTATAAATAGTAATTGTTAAATTGTTTTAGTCAGCACCAAAAAAAATTTATTTAGTGGCTCATTATACCTTTTCTTTTTTAATCATAAGAACAGAGACACAAATGTAACATGGCACATTTGCTCCTAAAACTCTGTGTTTAGGTAAGAGTTTTCTCACTGACCCTTAAGTTAGGGCGTCTAAAACTAGGGAATATCTTTTCCCGGTAAACTCCATTATTAAGTGGGGAAACTTGGATGACTGGACAAAGTTTGTACAAATAAATTATCTGTTCGTTTCCTTGGTGGAAAAACACAATCCAGACTTAAAAGCAGGGTGGCCCCTTGTAAAGGAGGAATCTGGACTCCAGGGTGGCCTTCAGACCTCTGAGCTCTGTTATAGCAAGATAGTGAGACCACTTGAGAAAGGCATATTGCTGGTGGATCTTTCTAATACCTCTCTTGGAGGCCTTACAGAATTCCCATCTCACCTCTCAGTTGTTCTGAGATGATAATGATGATGATAATCCTACAATGACCCAAGTGTAGTCTTCATTACAACCGTGGAGGTTTCTGCTTTCTTTCACCGAGCTCTAGAGGCATTTATTCATGTTTATGTTGAACTTCTGCAGCCTTCTTGTCCCTCTGCCTACTGTGCCACTGGATCTCCAGCAACAGATGAGGAATCTGGTGTAGGTAGAGGCACATTAGGTCTGCAGCATTGCTGCTCAGTAAGGTGTAATTCAGGAGCAGAGGGCAAGATAATGCAGTAGGTGTTAGAGACAACCCCATTTTTCACTGGATGACAATGGGAAACCTCTTTTTCTTCACAGAGCAACCTCGATAAGAGCAGATAATTAACAGGTCTGTCAGCAAAAACCAGATAAACAACCTGTGCTACCCACACATTTCTGTTTTTAGGGCTCCCTTGGGATTAAGGTGGAGGCACATGCTGTAGGGAAGAAAGCACAGATAGAAATACACCTTGGTAACAAAAAATACTGGATAACACCAAAGAGCTGCTCTTACCTTTGAAAAACACTGATTGGAATGCTACATCCAGCCAGGAATTCAGCTGCTCTGTCACTCCCCTCCTCAGCTGGGCAGAGAAAAGAAGAGACAATGAAAGGCTCCTGGATTGAGATCAGGGCAGGGAGAGATCACTGACCAGTGACCATCATGGACAAAACAGACTGGAGCAAACTGGTTTAATTCATTACCAATTAAATCAGAGTAGGGTAACGAGGAATAAAACCAAATTGTAAAACACCTTCCCCTCACCTTGTTCTTCTTCCCAGATTTGGCTTCACTCTCGAATTCTCTCCCTTCTCCCCTCAGCAGCACAAGGGGATGGGCAACAGGGGCTGTGGTCAGTCCATCAGACGTGGCCTCTGCCACTCCTTCTTCAAAGGGGGAACTCCTCACACGCTCTCCCTGCTCCAGCCTGGGTCCCTCCCATGGGATGCATCCTTCAGGATCAGGTTGCTCCAGCATAAGTCCCCCTTGGGGTCACAAGTCCTGCCAACCAATCTGCTCCAGTGTGGGCTCCTCTCTCCACAGAGCCACAACTCCTGCCACGATCCTGCTCCAGCGCGGGCTTCCCACGGGGTCACAGCCTCCTTCAGACATCCCCCTGCTCTGGAATCCTACAAGTGCTGCAGGTGGATCTCTTGTTTTTTCCTCTTCTTACACACATTATGCCAGAGGTGCCACCACCATCTCTGATGGGCTCCGCCTTGTCCAGGGGCGGGTCCATCCTGGAGCCAGCTGGAATTGGCTCCATGGACATGGGGGAAGGTTCCAGCAGCTTCTCCCAGAAGCCACCCTTGTTGCCTCTCTGCTACCAAAACCCTGCCACACAAACCCACTTCAATCCTTCACCCCATTCATTTGGGATCTTCAAAGGTGAGATTCAATGAGAAGAAAAGGTTACTCTAATAATTGCTTTACATTGTGTTTGTGACGCTTCAAGCACACATCTGGGTTTAAGCATAGCATTGCCTAATCAATATTGAATCAAACACTGAATAATTACTTTAATCTGTATTTTTTAATTAACCTCAGCTATGAGGCAAGTTCTTTGGACTAGAAATGGAACAAAATATGCCTGCATTGCCCTCAAAATGCTGAAGGTACTTTCTGCCGAGCATTAAAATAATGATAATAATGAATATTCATGCTTCAGGGTTCTGTGTCTCCTGGGTGAGTCAAGCAGGATTTGAATTTCCCTTGGTACAAAATTGGGTAGGTATATTTGTGTATCTGTGATTTATTTTGGCATGGTTTCATTGCCTGCAGCTGGAGGCAGGGCAGGAACAGCACAGGTCAGTGTGCACCGAAGCAGAGAGAGAACAGGACCTGCTTAGAGCCTTTACTCGTGTCTGTGTTCACAGCATGCATGAGGATGGGATTCAGCAATAAATCACAGGGGTTGCTGCCACCCACCCTTTGAACCTTTTCTCTTTGGTGATCCCATCAGGCATCACCTACCTACTCCTTTTCTTTTGTGTCCCAGTTTCCTCAATACCCACAGCATAATATTAGAAATGAAATTAAAATCATCTGTTTTTACAGCTCCTGGACCGATGGATGCTTAAAATGATGGTGCTTGGTAGGCAAGTGCGAAGTTTTCTTTCAGAGTAACTGGATGTGAGCAGACCTTAATTCCAAATGGACATGGCTTCAATACTTGAATTAGCATAGCCTGAATACATTGCTACACAGAATTACAGATTCACTTAGGTTGGAAAAGACCTCCAAGATGATTGTGTCCAGCCTGTACCTGATCACTACCTTGTCACCTACACCGGAGCACTGAGTGCCATGTCCAGTCGTTTCTTGAACACCACAGGGATGGGGACTCCACCACCTCCCTGGGCAGCCCCTTTCCAATGCTAAACAATCCTTTCTGTGAGGAAATTTCCTCGTGTTGAACCTGAACCTCCCCNGAATACATTGCTACACAGAATTACAGATTCACTTAGGTTGGAAAAGACCTCCAAGATGATTGTGTCCAGCCTGTGCCTGATCACCACCTTGTCACTACACCAGAGCACTGAGTGCCATGTCCAGTCGTTTCTTGAACACCTCCAGGGATGGGGACTCCACCACCTCCCTGGGCAGCCCCTTTCCAATGCTAAAGAATCCTTTCTGTGAGGAAATTTCCTCGTGTTGAACCTGAACCTCCCCTGGCTCAGCTTGAGGCCGTTTCCTCTTGCCCTGCCACTGGTTGCCTCGGAGAAGAGGCCAACCCCAATCTTGCTACCCTACCCAGTCTGGTGTGGAGCTCATCTGTGTCACATCAACTCAAAAACAATTCTGCATCTGTCTGAAATCTATTCTCTATACAAAGTAGGATTTAATAACCAGCCTCAGTCTTTTCCCTTCACTACAAGAAAGCCATTTAGGGCAATGGAGCCAGGGGAGGGTCTGAAGCACAAGTCTGATGAGGAGCAGCTGAGGGAGCTGGGGGGGGGGTCAGCCNCCCTACCCAGTCTGGTGTGGAGCTGGTCTGTGTCAGGCTCAGGGGGGACCTTCTGGCTCCCTGGAATTGCCTGACAGGAGAGGAGAACTTGAGGGATCGGGCTCTGCTCCCGGGGAACAAGTGACAGGATGAGAGGAAACAGCCTCAAGTTGCACCTGGGGAGATTTGGATTGGATATTAGGGAAAATTTCTTCATAGAAAGAAAGCACTGGAACAAGCTGTCCAGGGGAGTGATGGAATGTTCAAAAAACGTGTGGATGTGGCACTTGGGGACACAGTTTTAGTGGTGAACATGGTGGTGGTGCTGGGTTGACAATTGGGCTTGGTGATGCTCTTACAGAACTTTTACAACCTTAACCATTCTATGATTCTATAAAATTCAGAGCCAGGTGAGACCATGCCATTTATTCTGACCTCCTTTATATTATCACTCCTAAAATGAGGTTGCACAGTTAGTAGGTATATTTGAGCTTCATCTTCCTGTGTTTCAGTTTCTCATCAAAACAAGCCCAGTAATTAGGGAGCCTCTGCTCATTCCAAGCAGGTGTTGTGAAAACTAAATACATTCACATTCAGATTCAGAAGGCAGAGCACTGTATCAATGTCAATGACAATAAAATCCAGAAGAAAGTTGATGATTTTGAACCACATGCTGTACAGAAAGCAGGAGCATCACTCATGGTGGAGGGGGAAACATAAAGAATGAATAGTTTCTCATTTAGGGAGTGCTGTCCAAGAGAGGCCGTGAATGAGATACAGCTCCTGCAAATAGAAAAGCAATATGTGATTCCCTAATTTCAAAACACAGACAAATAATGGATGCCAGAATTAGATAACCGGGGAATCCTCCCTTTTGCCTTTCACCAGCTGCAAATTTGCAGCTACAGTGGTGTTCTTTGAAAATAAAAGAGGAAGGGTGCTGTGTGTGTGTTGTTCTACACACACAATTCTTGTTTGACTTTCTCCCCTTTCCCACAGTGTCAGCATCACTGTTTTTTCCAGAATAGTTTTAACACCCATTGTGATTTTCAGGTCTTCTTCTACATCTCTTCCCTGAGCACGTACAGAGCTGCATGGATTCTTAGTCATAATTGACAAAATTGGAGTTTTAACACAAGTTTTACTCACATTAAATACTTGTAACAGATTAAAGATCGTCAGATCAATGTCAGTTTTAGTTACATCAACACCCGTAATGTTGTTGTTAGGTTTTGCAGCTATGTACAACATTACCCAACAGATCTCATGCTATCTTAAATAGCTATTCCTGATAAATTCCTGTTATCTTTGGTAGTTCTCCAGTACTGGAAGAAAAACAAAGTCTTGGAGCGTCTCTAAACATAATTACTGCTTTCACTTCATCCTCTCTCCTTGTCATTTTGCCTAATCCCTGAGACACCACAGAAGGTCTCAAGCAGTGGTTCTGGTGCTTTTTCCATTCTTCCCTTTGGGAATTCATCACAAAACAGGGAGTAGAACCAGTATCTCCGAGGACTTTTGTTTCCCTCCAAGACTTTTCCCTCTCTGGTCTGGAACATATGTTACTAAACTATGAGTGGGTTGCTAAAAACCTGTGTTATTGTTCCTTTAATTTATGCATATTTGATTTTTACATAAAATACCTCCTTCTAGGCTACAGATTTGGTATTTAATGCCTAGGCAGGTGAACTTCTGAGCAAAAACCATTGGATATTTTTGCTTATTTAAAACATTTATGTCAGCCTTACTGCAGTAGTTACACAGCCAACATATTTAGTGTATTTGTAATTCATTTTCAAATAATGTTCTTCTCTGCAAAGAGAAACTTCTAAGTGACAATTATCAGCAAAGGAAATTTTGGATTTAATTCTATCCTTAGTCACTACACAACTTGGTACAGCTTTAAATCCACTAAACCTTCAGTAGCTGAGGGTGCAGCCTTGCACTACCTCAGGTTAATCAATTACCAGCTCCATCTTGCTTTTTTGACATTTTAAAACCTTATAACCTATAGAATAATGAGAATTTCACTGATATTCATCTGAAAAAAGATGATGCATAGTTACTATGTAAGTTGAACACGTGTCACAACAGAAGATGCAGACAGGGTGTGAAGATGAATATGTATATGCTACTTAAATATGTGCTGTTGGTGGATGAAATGCAGAGACCCAAGTGTGAATTTGCAGGTTGGAGGAAAGAACACTCCAGTAAAAATCAACCAAAATACACCATCAGCTCTTTAATGACCACGAAAGGAATGATACTTTGATTTCCTGTCATATATGACTGATAGCACTGCGCCCCAAAGCAGTGGCCTTTAGGCTTTAGTCATCCTCAGGACACATTGGAGGGCAGAGACATCTCCTCCCTGATACACAGAGGAAAATGGTCTTGCCATTAGGATGTTAACCCAGGACATGGTAATCCTGCATTTAATTCACTTCTCAATCACCATCTTCCTGTAAAGCACCTGGCAGGTTACTGAGCACCAGCCTTATTGCTCTCTTGAAACCAAGAGAGAAAAAAACACTCTTCTGTCTTCAGGAGCTGTTGCCATGATAAATGTTTTTAAAGTTGCAGTCAGTCTTGTAATAACTATTCACTACAGTGACTTCAGACAAATCTGCTAAAGATCAGGGTGGATGAGCAACTGCAGGAGAACTATTCATAATAAATATACTTGTTTAGCCACAGTTCACTTTAAAAATTCTGCCACGAAGCCAAAAGTCATCATAAAACTCAGCCCTGAAATTGATCTTTATAAAGAAGAGAGAAGACATTCTCAGAGTTCTGCAGACAGACAAAATGTTAGTCCAAAAACTGTTTAATTTCATATATACAGATTTAATGGTCAGAGGTGGTATTAATTTAATCTCATCTTCTTTATTTTCAATGATGTTCTGGTGCAAACAGAGTCAGACCACTAAAAACTAAGGGATATAATTTTCTTGAGTATGCTTCAACACCAGGTTATCAATTTTCTCATAAAATGAACATATTCTCTCAAGTGCTCTTCAGATTCTTTTGTTAATGGGAAAGTTTTTCTGACCAGGTTGATTTCCAAGGCAAAGTCTCTTGGGATTTCTTCAATAACCCCAAAAAATAAGCGTCTGTGTGATGGTGATGGGTAAATTGACTGAATCCCAGCCTGGAATCAGTGACTTGCTCTTCTGAAAGGAAAGAGTATTAAGAGGTGATTTGCACTGAAATCCTTGAGTCACAATCTGTTTTAACTTTTTTTTTTTTTTTTTTAATTTCAGAAGATCCTTAAGTGTCTAATCATATTCTAATAAAAATGGTTGATGTTTTCATCAAACCTTATTGATGTTTGTCTGCATTGAGGAGTTAAATGCTGAGAGTGAGCATTGGATAAGGAGGTTTTGGCATCCCCATGGCAGTGACCAAACACTACAACAGGTACCAGGAGAACCTCCATCCTTGAGGATGCTCAAAATGCACCTGGTTAAAGGCCATGAGGTATCAAGTTTAAATTGCAAGTTCACCCTGCTTTGAGCAGGTTGGATTAGAGAGCTCCAGACTTCCCTCCCACCCGAAATGCTGACATAATTCAGCATGATTTTGGGCACATCTGGCTTTCAAGACAAACCTTGTGCCAACTACCCTTTAAGGAGCTCACATGTCCTGAGGGGCTGTTGAGTGGCTGTTTGTAGCAGCAGATGGTGATGGACACAACCCAGATGTCACAAAAACTTTCCCCCAAATGCTGTGGGGCAGGGTGGTTGGCATCACTTTTGCAGTTCCCCTCCAGGCACAGGAGTGCATTAGGAAGAGTTTCTGCTGCAGGAGGGCACAGGGAGCCAAAGCACATTAATCAAACCTCCAGAAAGCACATTTTATCCAAGCACCTTGTCATCTTTGTGCTTCGTTGCCCCAAGCCTGTTGTTAATGTCACCTCTAGAATCCCATTAAAAATAGACCTCTCCAGGGCCTGGGCTAGGTCTCTTCAGAGCTGTGTGTAGCACCAGGCACCCTTTTGAATGCTGTACAAATATCCCTATCAGAGCCTGAATGAAAAGTTAATAAATTGAATACATTTTCCTCTGTGGAACAGAAGGGGAGCAAACGCAGCATCCATTTGAAGGAAATCACAATTTGTGATCTGAAAATATGCAGGATTAAGCATAGTGATATTTTAAATGGCAAGAATCACTTCACAGGGCTAAAGAGGTTAGAAACCATTTCTGTTTGTATTCCAGGAGCACTTACAAAGCTTTGTTTTGAAAGCTTTATATTGGCTTGTAAAATCAGCTCAGAAAAAGACACTGTTTTGTCATTGTCACTACAATGGTGGCACCTACTTCTCTGCCCCTGTGCTTTTGTTCTCTTTACAGTGAGAAACAAAGATCCCACGTACTTTCTTTTCACTCTTCCTACAGGCAGTGATTGGGGTGCAGACCTGCCAAGTGGGAATGACAACAGCTCTAAAAAAATTAAAAGTTCTTGAAAAATACCCCAGGAATTTCCCTCTGACAAAGCAAGTCCTTACCCTGCCCCTTATTTCCTCTCATCAGCGATGCTTTGCCTTGAATCCTGCAAGTGGAGGCTTCTCAGGCACTCTTGGATGCCAGCAAATTTTAAATACCTGCAGGAGGAGTATTCACTGACCCTGAGCTTGCATGTCTTTGGTTGTTTGTTTTTTTAAAAAGTCAAAGTGTACTGAAAAGAGCAGGTGACAGATGGTTGTGAATCTGGCTATTTGTGATTACTGGCAAACTTCTTTGGTCCTGGATTCTTAAGATTTTAACCAACTGCAGCCTTTGAATTTTATCCATGTAGGAGTTGTAATTGATTCATGTGCTGCTCTGTCACCTTTGCAAACTTTTAAGCCAAGGTCAAAGCTAATATATTATGATTATGTTCAATCTTTGGTACCTTCTAAGTGCTCAGAGCTCTCATGGGACAGAAGAGCTAAAACATCATTTTAAAATGTCCAAAAAATTGCTTAATGAAACAAACTGCAACAATTGTTCTTTTATCACAAAATATTTCTTTTAATCCACTGATGTCCAGGAGGACAGGAAGAGTTTCCTGGAGGAGTGGTTGTCTTCACTGGACACAGCTCACATGAACTTTTTTAACTTTGCTATGTTGAAAATATCCAACCCCATTCTAGCCAAGGTCAAAGCTCACAAATCCACTTATTTCCCACTTGCTCCTCCACAGCAAACAGCATAAAAAAATGTCATTACTTCTATCTCCTCTGTAACTTTGCCTTCTGGAAATAATATTAAAAAACTCCAACCCCCTTCAGCTTTGCATTTTATCAACTGTATTAGTCAATGACTTCATAACTCAAAGCCTTGCTCTAGTTGGCATTAAGGTTTCATGCCCATGTCTCCATAAGGCTGAAATCAAGCCCAAGGGAGGGATTAATGATGACCCAGCCTGGGGCAAAGGAGGGACATGAGGATGTTTTCTGCACTTGAATGAGGTCCTTAAGTTGGCAGCCTTGGGACAAGGATTTTCTAAGTGCCACCCCATGGAGCTGGCAGATCAAATTAATCCAGCAGATTTGCAAAGTTCCATGTCATCAGGGAAATCACCTGCAATATCACTGGCAAAAATATCTGCCACTCAGCACTGAGCTTGGCATTGGTCAATAGGAACTGTCTTTGTGGGCCAGAGGAAACCTGCCAAATTTTTTTTTCGTTTTTTTTTATTTTTTTTTTTTAAATTTATTTATTTATTTCAGGAATTTTATATTTGAATGAGTTTGGAATTGGACTTTTAGCCTGGAAAATGCGTATTTACAGCCTTTAAACCTCCAGGTCCTACATGCCAGATTGACTGCCACAAATGAAGGTGGGGTGAGGATGGAAGGAAGGACGCTGGACAGCAGATTGAAGTGAACCAGCCTGCAGAGTTTCAGGGATTCCTAGGCTTTGTCTTATGCAAACTTTTAGAGGGAAAATTATGCACAAACTGGAAGCTCTGCCTTCAGCTCCTGATTCAGACACACAGCCCATTAGAGGCTGCACTGTTTTAGAATCATAGAACCACAGAATGGTTTGGGATGGAAGGGACCTTAAAGATCATCCTGTTCCAACCCCTTGCCATGGGCAGGGACACCTTCCACTAGACCAGGTTGCTCCAAGCCCTGTCCAAGCTGGCCTTGAAAACTTCCAGGAATAGGGCATCCACTGGGCAACCTGTCCCGGTGCCCCACCATCCTCACAGGGAAGAATTTCTCCCTAATATCCAATCTAAACCTACTTTCTTTTGCTGTGAAGCCATTCCACCCTGTTCTGTCACTCCAGGCCCTTGTCCAAAGTCCCTCTGCAGCTCTCTTGGAACCCCTTTAGATGCTGGAAGCTTCTCTGTGGTCTCCCTGGAGCCTTCTCTTCTCCAGCTTGAACAACCCCAGTTCTCTGAGCCTTTTCTCATAGGACAGGTGTTCCATCCCCCAAATCATTTTCATGGCCCTTCTCTGGACCTGCACCAACTAAAAGAAGAACATGGACATCCTGCTCACACACCCACAGGTTCACCAGCTCTGTGTCCCCAAGCCATTCACCTTGATTACATCTTTTGCAACACAATCCAGCCACAGCTGCAGCTCAGAGTTTGCTTCTCTCATAGCAGCAAGCCTGTCTTTAGAGATGTAGAGCATGAAGTGCAGTGTGGAACTATTCATGGCTCTCTGGTTGCCCTGCTCCACATCAGGACATTCCCGTGAGGAAAGGGACCTGCTTCACAGCCCCAGGGCCTCTTTGACCTGTAACTGCTGCAGCATGGTAAGAGCTGAAGATCATGAATCCTTCTGCTTTATGGATGAGCAGATGTGCAGCCAGGGCAGACCTGTTGAAGCTGCTGGATGTTCTGGGGGCTTTGCTGGAGCTGCACAGGAAACATCAGGAAGGAGGCAATACTAAAACCACATTAAAGGAAAACCTCTGTTTACTGAAATGTCAGCAGTGAAGTTCCCCAAAGCTACACAGAGATACCTCTCCCTGATGGACGGGTTATTGATACACTCAGGGGAGGACTACAGTGCCATTTCTTGAGTTTATACCCAGTATGATGGAAAATATATTCAATGGACAGAAGGGAGCTTTTATTTTTATATTTTCCTTTTAGGCAAAAAAAAAAAAGAAAGATTACTGAATATCTTTGAGCCAGATCCACCTAATCCATGCAGACACTCCTAGACTTTTCCAGCCTTCCTCTTAACCAGCTTTTAAACTCAGGCTCCAGACATCTTCCCATCTTCCCCTTTCCCCCTTAGGTACACACTTCCTTCTGTATTTGACTGTGACAGGCATTCTTTTTCAATATTCTCTTGCTTGGAATACAATGCTTTGGTTTTTTCAGGCTTTCCTCACTGGGCATGTTTTTTTAAGGAACTACTCTGTATCTTACAAAAGTAATTTTCTCTAAGATAAGGGTTTCTGAATGTGTTGCTTTCCCTCTAGGCACATAAATAGCAACACAGAGCACAACTTGTTAATACTTAACTTCCTTTCTGAAACTGTTCTATCCAGTGGTTCACCAGAGACCTCCCTAAGCCAGACATCCATCTGAAAAAAAAAATTGCTCATGATTGGTAAGGCCTGAAATCCCAGAAAACTGCAAGAAGAAAGAAAATTTTCTGGCTAATCATGTTTCCTCATGAGACCAAGCTTATCTCTATGCTCTGAAACCACTGAAAAGGCACTAAATGAAGCCTGAACACTGAAGGGAGTATATTTGGAAGCGACTGGAGTAGGAAAGGAAAAGGTAATGCCATTGGCTGGTCAACAGAGTTTTTTGTGAAGAGTTTCCACCTCTTAAACCATATGATATACCTATTTAAGCTTCACAGTTCTAGAGGTGTGCTGAAATTTGTCATCTTTACACACAGTTTGCTGAATGCTGAGTGTTATTTTGGTGATTGTGATGTGGCTCCACTGGACTTGATTTCCAAAGGAATTTCATGACTCCACAAGGCCCTTGACCTGAAATACAGAAAGGACCCCAGAACAGCAACAGCACTGCTTCCTACTGTCTAGTTTTGCTTGACTGATTTTCCACTGTGCTCTTTTTCCAACTGAAAAGAGACTAATTAGTCTGTCTTTTGTATGTATATTCTTTGCAATCACTTAACGAAGGGAATATCATCAGCTACAACTTAATCAGCTCTTTCTCAGCTGCCCACTTCTCAGTCTGGTTCTCATTTCTTACCTAATTAACCTTTAACCCGGAGATAAAAGGGCTTATCGATTAATTTGTTTATTTGATTAGAGAGGGTAAATGATTTCTGGGCCTGGTTTTGTAATCTCTGTAAGATCTGGGGTGAAAAAAACAAGAGATTAGTATCAGAATTCTAAGAAAAACCCCAGGTGATCTTCACAATGAAAAGGCCTCAGATCAGCAGCATTTCTCTACAGTGGAAAAGTGTCAGGCTGCTGACACTTGCAGAGCCCTGACCATGAGTCAGAGTGTCTCAATGGGCATAAATCACAGAAAGTGTTATTGATTGACTTTAGTCGTGCTCCATAATTCATCAGTACGAGCAGCATTAACGTGCATTGCTCCTGGACAGCACATCAGTTACTGCAGCCAGTGCTTGTGTAACCTTACATGTTGTTGTTTCAGAGCCTGAGGGCAGTTTTAGCCAAGGTGTTCCTTCCCAGGGTGAAGGACATGGGACAAGGATTTGCTGTGGCCCAGATGAGGACGAGTGAACTGTTAAATGGAAGTAATTGGAATGTTTGTGGCCATAAACCTGTGAAGTTAGGTTGGAGTGAAAGCAGCAATTTTTGAGTTTTTGTATGGAGCACAAACTTATTTTGCCTTGACAAAGTAGAATTAAATGATTGCTGGGATATCCTTTTTTATTATTTATTTTTAATAAGCTCCCATGTTACACCATTTTGTGAAGATATAGTTTCTTTCCTGAAGAAGTCTTTAACAAAAGGAATCATAGTCTACTACTGCAGCCCAGATTTATGGATTGAACTGAGAGATACACTAATTTATTTACATTAGTCTTCCCTATACAGTCACTGGAGGAAGTCAGGCATCTCCAGAGCCTTTGGTCTTAGAAGAACCAAATCAATCACTTACCTGAGGGTTTTTCAGTTGAGATTAAAAAAAAAAACAGACCAGCTTCCAAATTTAGGCATCTAATTTTGGACCTGGAATTGTGAAGGTGGAAAACACATCACTTTCCTTGTTGGCTTTCCAGAGTAACTCATCACTCTGTAATGAGTTTCATAGATCCCTGCAGAGCATTCAGGTAGTTAAAGCTGAGGGCAGCTGAAAGAAGATAAAAGGTCTGGATGCTGGGAAGAAAAGAGAACAAAGTACTCAAAGCAGAGTATGAATGAAGATATTCAGGTCCTAACTGCCTTTAAACTCACAAGTACAACTCAAGAAAGTAATAAGGATGTCCTTGATTCACACTAACCTTTGAGTCATCCTGATTTTCCCTGTTTTTCCCCAGAACTTGAGCAGGAGTCAGAGTTCTGAAAGACAAAGTGTAGATGTGGTACATGACCTCCTGTTCCACCAATGTCAGAGGTACAATGCCACTGGTTAGGTAAGTCCTGCCAGCAGCCTAAATTAAAGCCCTGAGTAAGTAATAAAACAGCCATGGTGGCTTTAAGTCAGTAAGTAGAATTGGTTTGAACAGTATTTATTAAAAGTCTTCTTTATTCATCTTTGAGTTAAATTCCTCTCTAACTCCAGTGCTAAACTCCAAGTCTCACAGATTTGTGAATACGTATGTAAAACATATTTACTTTAATATTGCTGGAGAGACTTCAAGGAGACTTGAAGAGAAGCAGTGTTGTCTACAGAGGCAAACTCAAACCTGTGCTTCAGAATCTTTGGATTTCTCATCACAAACACTTCATTTTTTCCTTCCAATCCATCCCCTAAATTATTGCCATGAAGGTGTTAATGTTTCTCATTCCTGCTCATAAAATTAGATGAAAAAAGAGAAGCTTTCAGACCAACAAGAAGTCTTTTCAGCCTGTATATAATCCATACCACCTGAAAAATAGGAATTGTGTCACTTTATAGCAGTTCAGAGTTAAGATACTGGAGGAATTCCCTGAGTTTTCAAGCAATGTCAGTCCCCTGCAGCCTGTTTCAAATGCCCATTCCTGAAGGCTGTGTTCTAAATAGGAAACAAAGTTAACGATGTGCCAAATCAAAAGCAGAGCCTTTGGCACCGTCTCCCATGGCACACTCCCGAAAAAGCTGCAGCCCATGGATTGGACAGGGGCACTCTGGGCTGGGTTAGAAAATGGCTGATGGCCAAGCCCAGAGAGTGGGGGGGAACAGGGTTGCATCCAGTTGGGATCTGGTCACTAGTGGTGTCCCTGTTGCCCGTAATAAAGACACAGACCAACAGAGTGTCAGTCTATGCGGTGCTTTATTCAGGGCCCGGAGTTCCTGTGGACTCTCGTCTCAAAGACAGGAGCTCGTCGGACCATATTTTGAGCGCATCTTTTATACCATTTTACAAGTAAGGTTACATGATTGGTTTTGCACATCACAGAAGACATCGTAGTTAACATAAATTT
>VYXB01004107.1:0-73743 GCA_013397135.1 Pachyramphus minor | reverse complement strand
GACAGTAATCAGACATTGGAATGGGCTGCCCAGGGAGGTGGTGAATTCACTGTCCCTGGAAGTTTTTAAGATGAGATTGGATGTGGCACTTGGTGCCATGGTCTGGTAACCACAACAGGGTTGGATCAAGGATTGGAATTGATGATCTCCCAGGTCTTTTCCAATCCAGTTGATTTCATGATTCTATGAATAGTAAATGCATGCTGTGTCATGCAAAGGAGACCCCTAACTTCACACAGTATTGCTGCTCAGCCCAGAGCAGCACCAAAAGTGCTTTAAAAGAAGCTTAAACTTCTTTTGGAGCTGGAATGCAGCCTGTGGCAATTTCATAATCTGGTGCATTCATTTTCTTAAACCAAAGTTTGTAACTCAGTTTATTTTACAAGTTTTAAATTGTGAATTTTTCTAACCATATGAGACTCACGCAGAAAAGGCTGCAGAGATTATAAAAGACAAAAACAGATCTTTGCATAACAGTGAAACTCATTATTCCCAAGGAAAAAAAAATAAGCAATAAATCACATTTGCAAGAAGCATATGGAATACATGAGGTAGGTTTTTAAATTCCTTCTGCACAAACAGTATGACTTTGGTCTTGTCTCTCTGTGGTCTTGAACAAAACCTTTCAGCACTATACTCTCAAATGAAGATTACAACAGGGTGAGAAGTCCTGAACACAAAATGCCAAAGAGGATCAGTGTTTATTTCTGCATTTTCCCACTTAATGAGCAGATTTCCACAGCTACCACATGCCCCCATGATCATCCCAAAGTTTCCCTGAATGGGCAGACAATTAAGACAACTAATGAGTGCTGCAGTATGTAATGTTCTTATTCTGAGAAGGAATTCTGGGGTTAAGTGGAGATCTGGAGAGAGTTTATACACAGTGGAAGATGAAGTCAAGAGCTGATTTTTTCTTTTATCAACTTGTGTCCCATTTGCAGCAATTTTAAGCTGCAGCTGCAGATGGGAAGCATCCTTCTGTCCTGATTTTCCTAATGGATGTTCAGGTAGTACCCTCCAACCCAGCTGTAGGACAGTGCATCAGCAAGCACAGAAAGGGCCACCAAGGCAGTGCCACTGTATCCCTAAAAAGAAGGGCTGTATTGCTCTTGTAGACTTTGCTGTGAGCTTATGTGACAGACAGAAGAGATGTTGGCAGGTGACAGCATGAGATTTCTAAAATCTGTCAGTGAATTATACATTTTACCAGTCATTTTCTACTCTGAAGGATGTTCTGCATGTCTGTCTAATTATAGCAAAACTGTACAGATTGTGTCAAAACTGCCCACTATTATCCAAGCTGTACAAGCTACAGCTGACAAAACATGCACATCTCCTAATTAAGAAGATTTTAAAACTGTCTTATTTAAATTAAGAAAAACCTCCCAACCTTCACTTTTAAACAAGTTACTCTGAGATTTTTGGAGGAAGAGGAGAAGGAAAGCAAGAATATTTTAGCTTCCTTCCCTTATTTCTTAACTCTATAGAGCACCAAAATAAATTGCAACGTGCAAACAAGAGATCAGAAAGGAAGGCTTTGGCTTGACAGATTGCAGGGCACAGCATAAAATAAAACTGTGCTGTTCTGAAGATCTGAACTTTAGAATGTAAAATGCTTTAAATACTTTGTTATTCTCCAGATCTCCAAATGTTTGGACGTCCCAGGTGATAGCTCAGTTCATTCATCCATTGATACTATGAAGTTACTGGCATGTTTCTCTTGCTGAGGTCTGATGCAAGAGAGCAGAATGCACCTTTGGTAATGGTACAGGAGGCCTTCTAGCTTGATTTTTCCCAAATTTCAGTCTGTGCTGGGGATAACCTGAACACAGGGAACAATTCCACCTGTCTTCCTTTTCTACACAGTGCCGTTCACTGTCATTTTGTGCTTACAGGTGCACTTTGTTTTGCATATTCTAATTCCTTTATCATTATTTTGATAATTATTATTGCTATTATTTTCTTCCTTTTCTGCCCATTACACTGTCTTAATCTCAACCCACGGGTTCTCCTACTTCTACCCTTCCAATTCTCCCCTGTCCCTCTGGGAAGGAGAGAGCAAGTGGCTGCGTGGGGCTGAGTTTTAAGCTGGGGTTAAACCACGACAAACATCACCTGATGGGCTCATCCAAAGATTTTTCTTCAAGAAAATGGTATTAATTCCAAAATCTCCAGTAAAAAAGACATCATACTAGATTTCTGGTTAAGGTTTTCAGTGCTGAAGGAGATTAATATGGGCTTCAAACAAGCACTTGGCAGAAAGAGGTTTAGAGTGAAAATCTCAGGATTTAAGTCCGTTGTCTTCCAGAGCTCATTTCAACTAGAGAGAAAATATCAGTTTGAAATGTTTTGCTGAAAGGCAGTTGTGCAAATTCAGGCCTGTTAGTATCTCACTGGCTTCTGCAGTTTCATTTTTCAGCCCTTAAATACATGGAAATCCAAGTCCAGGGCATATGAAACAGAGAAGTGCTATACCAAACTGTTATAGGGAAGAAAAGTAAAACTCCAAGAAACATTTAAATTTTAAAAATTACAAAAATTAAAGTGTCCCATGATGCACAAGCAGAGTTGGGTATGAGTATTGCTTAGTGATGAGAAAAGCTATTTTTTAAAGAAAAAAATCACATGTATATATATACATATTATTTGTGATAGCCTATAATACTCAAAGTAAATTTTTTAAATCCTGAACTGAGTACTCTCTGAAAGTTTGTGATCAATAATGCTTTTTCATTATATTTTCCAGGCTCTTGATGTGTAAAAACTGGATACCTCTAACAAGGAAATAATCTAGGAAGAACAAGGTTAAAGGAATTTGATTTGCAAGAAGGTAAATGTGTGTATGGGGAAAAAACCCCTCTATAACAATTCAATATCTTTTTGATAATATTTTGACATGGAAATTACTATTAAAGCACTTCAGAAACCTTGATGGAAACCACTTTGAAATAGAGGTGAAGAAATTTTCTATTTCTGAGGTGGATCAGAGTCCATCTTAATTAAAATGCCTGAAAACAGGACTTCAGGAAAAAAAACACCCTGTCTCGTTCAAAGACTGGCACACTGGTTTTCATAATTTTATTTCATTGTTATGAATAATGTGTTTAGTGAACCTGCTGTTTGGAAAGACGGAGAATAGTTGTGAGATACCAGGACTCTTTTTGTAAAACATGATGATGTCCATTCACAGACCAAGTGCCAGTAGAAGACCAAATGCTGCTATTTCATCATCTGTTTAATAAAACTTATCAATTCCCTGAAGATGGCAACTGTTGTTGTCTAACCTGGCAAATTACAAAACTGCTTTCTTCATTATCGTTCTTCCTTCATACCTTAAATAATCAAGAAACTGCAAAATTAATTTTATGTAGTGCCAAACACTTGAAGAGAGATAAAAGGAATTTCATTTCACTTCACATATTTAAGACATTCCTTACTTGAAGAGCCCTACCTCCTGTCCTCCTTGCCCTGCTGTTTTCAGGTCAAGATGCAATGTGAAGGTTTCCTTCAGGTTTATTTAATTTATTTAATTATTCTAAGAATTAAGTAGGCAATCTCTTTTGGAGCTTATAGTATGTTGCCCACTAATTTCATGAGTGCACTGATTTTCAGCAGTTCTCAGTCTTGCACAGGGTAATGATTTTAGGATTCATATTGCAACCACTGGAAGATGATAAAGTCTTTTTCCTATTAGTCCAGACAGTTTACTTTTGTCTGAAGGGAAAGAGCATGACCTTAAGTACTGAAATGAAATGTTTCATGGATTTTATCTCTACCCGTGTAATACCAAGCCATAAGTAGTTATGCAAATGCCTCCTTAAAGTATGGAATCCTGATACCTGGAGCTGGAGGGATTTCAAATGTTCAAAATGTCAAACTTCTTGGTTTGTTTTTTTCATTTGCCCCTCGATGCACAGCTCACGGACTCAAATATTTCCTTTTGGGGTTGTGCATCTCTTTTTCAGGCTCTGATCCACACTGGTACTGCTAATTAAACTGGGAAGGTTTTCACAAGTGCTACTAACGAGCTTGTGGAGGAGGAGTTGTTTGCATGACAATTTGCCTTGTGAACTGCAAAAACGACTTACAGCTTCTTTATTTCAGTTGTTATAACCATAGAATCACAGAATGGTTTGGCTTTGAAGGGACCTTAAAACCCATCCAGTTCCACTCCCCTGCCATGGGCAGGGACACCTTCCACCATCCCAGGTTACTCCAAGCCCTGTCCAACCTGGCCTTGGACACTTCCAGGGATCCAGGGGCAGCCACAGCTTCTCTGGGCAACCTGTGCCAAGGCACCACCACCCTAGGTTTTATTTTCTTGATACATTCCAAATACAGTTTTCAGAGGCCCTGAGAAAAATAAAAAATAGCCCTTCCCTACAGTGAATAAGATTAATTCTTTTTTTTCCTCATGGCTTCATAGCATAGGGAGGAAAACATCTCATCAGGGTAGTGTGTTATGGATTTCCTGAGGGCCAGGGACACGCTAAGTGTGTTCAGGATGGTAGTCCCTAAGGACTAAATAGATTTAAAGTTACACTGTGGTAGGCACAATCCTTGTTACAAAGAGATGACGTCTAAGTAAAGATGACACACAGAGAAAAGAAAGGGTAGACATTGCAAATAGAATAAAAAAATGTAATAACAGCAGGTGTCACATTAGTTGGATGACTCCACTTAGGAAGTGAGAGGACACTGAAGGCAAGGATAAGACAGAGCTGAAGCCACAGACCAGCTCTGTAAGCATGACATTGTCTGTACCAATTTTCTAATCAAGGGTTTAGTTTTCAGTGCTGAAGGTATCTGAGGCTGAGAAGCTGAGACAATCGGGGGTTTGACAGAAGCCAGGGGTGTATCTGACTTGATCTAGCAAGCAGCTGTCCAAAGCTGTGTTCTGTGTGCTCATGGTCTGAGCTGCAAGATCAGAGCTGCTTTGTCAGCTGTCACACCAATTTACACTTAACAGGTAATTTTTTAGCTCAGGGACCTCATATTCAATTGGTTTAATGTCAGTTTGGATCATCCTTTCCCATTATGTTCCCTTTCACAGTGCCAATACCACCTGTGGTGGCAGTCATGGATAATTGATCTCTCCTGGTTAAACTCCAGCAAGGTTGTTTCAGATTGCAGTGGTGAAATCTTGCAAAGCATGTGTGATCTTAGAGAGCAGGGAGGCAGGATTTAGAGGAGGCAGTGCCACATCCTGATAAAAGACATTGGCTGCTGTGAAAATGTCTGCAGGTCTCTGCACAATATTGCACATTTCTTTGTGTCCTGTAAGATTGAATTCAAAGTCTCAATTTAGAACCGAGTCCCTTGTTGAGAGTCCTTTCAGGATCACTCACTCACCAGTACAGGTAGATTACAAGCTTAGGGCTTCTAAATCTTGCTGAAAAAACTCAACATGAAAAAGGACTCTGTTCCTGGTATTTTGGACAAATCCCCATTATTCAGCATGCTAAACAAGCTGTCTCTGGGAAAAATTGGGTTGCAATCCTGTTTTTGAAATTTCCAGTATACTACAGTAAATGCTGTATAAAAGAGGAGCTTAAAGCCTGGCAAATATTTCAGGAGAGCATTCACAGGCTCCTCTGTGCTCACAGGCAATTGCCAGTTTATATCCCTTGCTACCAGAGATCCCTGTGGTCATAATTGCTGGTTTTCAAGATCTGAGAATCCCAATGTCCTAATTTGTCCAGTGCCTTCATCCTATAATTATACTAATAGAAAAGACCATTTTTCCAAAGTCATAATGAGAACCTGCAGACTACAGTGGCAGTTTTTTTCTGAGATGTAAGATACATGGGGAGGTGTCATGTAAAAACAGACTTTGTATAAGTCTGTTGACCCTTCTTCCTGCCCAGCAACATAGATGGAGGATTCTTCTATAATCTACTGGAAGTGTCATAAATTATGATGTTTTTAATTCATAAACTTATTTTTTTTTTCCTTTTCAAAATTTGCTTTTGCCTGAGTTAATTGAATGGTACTTCAAGCACGTAAGGAAACAATGAGTTTGTGTAACCTGTTCTCATCAGGCACTGATCACTGAGAAGTTACTGAAGTTACCAAAGAAACAGCTCAGCACCACAAGTCTCTGCTTAAATAATGAGGAAAAAAATTAAAAAGTATCATCTGCATATGGAATTAATTTGGTCTAACCTTTAATTTTTTTTTTTTCCAGAGAGTCATATGTGAGCCAGACACCCCAGGCTGTCTTAAGTATTAAAGAAGAGAACCAGGCAATTTTAAATCGTGAATCATCAGACCTACTTTACCCACCTGCATCAGGAGCTGACTCATCTTCCAGACTCATTTGAGTAAAATCACTTGATTCCCACCAGATGGGAAGGAATCCTGTAGTGATTAGCTCTGATGTAGATGTTTGCACTGCACATGTTCACATGTAGTCTGTGTCCTTCCTTCAGCAGGAGACTGATTGCAAAGCTGAGACTCCCACCATCCAAATGTTTGAGTTTTGGAAAGGAATGAGAAGACACTTGTGAGACCTGTAAGGAGAGAAAACTCGTTTTTTATATTTGATTCTTCTGTTCACTTGTAAAGAAAACCTCTTTCTTCCAGAAATTAAGTCAAAGTTCCTCCACAGAAATAATCCTCTCCCTGCCGTGGAGTCAATTCAGTTTATAAAAAATACTTTCAGTGGTTAATAACTGAAGTGTTGTCCTTGCTGGTCAACCTGGGTAGACAAAAACTCCCCGACTCAGAAAGGAAGAAGTAGGTTGTTTTCAGAATCTCCAGTTTGTGTTGTATTGGTTTTAAAAAGTGCAAAAGACCTCACTAGCCAATAGCAATTACTCTCCACCAAGGAAGTTTATTCCAAGATTGTCAACCAGCTCTGCTGACAATCTACACTAAGCATCTTCGATTAGACATCAAAATCTGATTATAGGAAACCAAAGTGAACAAAGTCTGTTTTGCAGACTAAGTAGCATGTAGAGAAATGATAAAGAATATTTTGTTATTTCTTGGATCAACCTTGAAGCAGAAGGTCCAAATCAAATTGGATCCTGACATTTCCAGAAGAGCAGTGGACCCTTGGTTCTTGAGACTCAGGTGTGACTTTTAGAAGGCTTGGAACTGAAATTGTGAGTGTTTCAGTGCACTTACACATTTTCTCAGCTTCATTGTTGACTTGAAGTCCACCTTCACAGAGAAAGAACTAGGACATGCCAGAAGAACAGGGAGATGGTTCTTATGTTAGATGGACAATTCACATCATAAGGGTAGGGGAAATTATTGACTCAACAGAGCTAATCTGGTTATTGCAAAGTTAATGAAATGGTATCATGAACACAGCTTCAACAAAACCTTTTAGCCAGTGTTGTGTCTTCAATCATCTCTTCTGACTTGCTGGAGTTTTTCTCTACTGCAACCATGTAAGGTGCTGGCATCTCTAATTTTCTAGAAGTTTCTTTAACAAACAACAGGAAGATGGACAGTTCTATCAAAATAGTGATTAGACACATTGATGTCCCAGGTTGCCAGAACAAACCTGAGAGTTGTTTCAAGTCCTTGGCATCTGTGACCAGAAATTTGGTGTGATAGCAGAATGTTCACATTTTTACTGCTGGTCTTCTCAATTCCAACTTCTTCAGACTTAAAAAACATCATATAATCATATAATCTTTTTTCCTCAGTTCCAGAAACACCTATGGTTTCCAAAATCATGGTATCCCATCATAGAATCAGGGAATCACAGAATGGTTTGAGTTGGAAGGGACCTTAAAACCCATCTCATTCCAACCCGCTCCCATGGGCAGGGACACCTTCACTGTCCCAGGTTGCTCAGAGCTCCATCCAACCTGGCCTTGAAGACTGAGTCTGGTCCCTAAACCCTCCCATTAAAGTCTAGGTGGAAATTCAAGGGGTTGGCACACCCTGTGATCATAACTGATGAGTCAAAAGAAAAGCCAACCCAAACCATTCTGTGATTCATGATTAAAAATTGGCTCAAAATGCTGAAGGTTTTGTGAGGGAAAAGAGAGAGCTGTACGCAGAAAAATGTGCTGGAGATGGCAGGTAGTAGGAAGCTATAAAACTTGGCAAGTGCCACACGTCTTCTAAAAAGCACAGGTTGCCTGTTAGAATCCTTTTTTTCATTTGGAACATTTAATTTTCCAATGCTGGACTGAGTTGTGAAGGAACTGGTGAATTTGTCTGAGGAGATGTGCGTGTACAGGGATGAGGGAGAAGCTGTTATTGTCTGATGAAACAGATGTTATCCTATGTGCTGAAGAAACAGAAGTCTGGAATTACATGAGAGAGTCTAAAGCTTTGGAAATCAGACAAACTATAAAAATCCACGGATGGACTTTCAAAAGTGACTTTTGAAGGAAGCACACAGAATAAATGCAGCCACTGCTCAGCTCTGTGTGATTCCTTTAGCCCTGACTTTTGGATCTGGTTTATGAATAGTGATGCCAACAAGGAGCATTGTGCAGTCAAGAGTCACCAGAAAACAGTGTCCACTGGTGAGAAAGGATGTTTGGTGCTAGGATACCAGGGCTTTTTTGTTTTTTCAGCTGATATAATGCCATTATACCTGGGGTTGTGCAGCTCTTGAAGTTATTCATCTTCCTCTGCTATTTCTGTGTACAGGCACTTAGGAGAATTAACGGTGTTATTTCCCGTAATAAGCTGTAAGTCTGAGCATTGCTCTGACTTAATCGTACTTGTGTGTTGCCTATATGGGTTTTTTTGAGGGTATAGGGACTTTGAAAAGCCTTAATAAAAGAAACCAAAGCCTTGGTGAGTCACAGCTGATTAGTCATAGGTGGGATTCGCTTCTGAGGGTTGGTTGCCCTCTCACAGACCTGCCCTTCAAAATTCCCAGCAGTTGTCAACCTTTCTCCCACATTGCCACAAGAGTAGGAAGAACTCTGTAAATATCCACACAATCACCTTGCTGTCCTCTAAATTCAGGACTCAAAATGCATAGAGAAGGAAACAAACTCAACAGGGCGAGTCCATTGTGTCACTACAATTTTATCACTGAAAAAAGTATGAATTTTCTTCTACTATTCCTGTTGATTATTTTACAACATATTCTGCTTTAAGTAAGATTTCTGGGACAAGGACAGTCATATATGCTGAAATTTATGCCTAGCAAAACTGTGCCTAAGGTTAATCTTAGACATAAATAGCACCAGGAAAAGCATTGCATTGTCATGCCACTGTGAGGTTGTGAGCATATGTGAAGAGTACAGGCTTTAATTAAATCTGGATTATGTATAGAAGCTATATCAAACCTTGCACTAGATGAAGAATAACCCTTCTTCCCCTGATACTGGCCTTACAGCTGCTTGGAATTGAGCAAAGGATTCTGAACTCAAACAGTGATTCAAAAGGATATAATTGATTCAAAAACCATCTGCACATACTCCAAGAAAGAAGGTGTTGCCAGTGGTGTCAGCAGTGGCCAGGGAGGTTGGACCACAGATAGCTGAGCCCCTGAGTCAAATAACCTTTCACAGTGTCTTCAAGTAAGGCCCTTTCTCCTTAAATTTCATTCTAAATTTAAAATTGATAAAGTTTGCCAGTATCTTCTTAAATAGGGACCTAAACTTTGTTTGGGATGGAGATGCTTTCAGCTGAAGGATCAGGTAAATTACTTGGACATAAACCCACATCTAGTTTGACTAAACAAATCAACATTTTTTAGATGTGAAAATCACAACAATACTGACCCCAGTTGCTGTAGAAAATGGCTTATTCATACCAAAAAGACATGGCCATAAATCCTTCCTTATACTGCTACATTCTCACCAAGGAGACCAAAGATTCCCTTCTGGTTCCACATTGTTGCAAAGGGCTCTTTGATTTCCTCCAAGAGCTTATTCTGAAGGGTTAGGGGAAAAAAAGAAATAAAAAATTTATTTTAATGCACTGAGATTAAAACAAAAATCATCTGAGACAGTGCACAGTAAATGCTGTTGCCTCTGAAGGGGGTTTCTTCATTATCGGATGAAAAAATTTATGAAATCGAATTAAAATTCAGAGAAAACAATAACATTTCAAGGCCTAAAATTATTTTCTCGCAGAAATGTAGTTTAGAATTCAGGAAACAAATCTATAATTACAGGAAATTATGGGAGAAATGGGTAAAAAATTCAGGACAGAGGCATCCTAAAAATTTTTCTATTGAGGACCCTTAAAGCAGTGTTAGAACATTTATTCAATATATTCTGATCACAGTCCTGATTCCTAACGGCATTAAAGGATATTAATCCCCTAGACAAAAGGTGATGAAAAAATAAAATACATTAATAACTAGAGGCCAATCACCACTAAATAAATAGTGCTGCAAATAGCTGTGTGGATCCTTTCATTAGGTTGGCAAAGACATGCCCCATTAACTTTTGACAAGGAGGGATTACACTGCTCTCCAGCTGCTCAGAAAATAAAGATTTTGCAGCTCACTATGCAACATGCCAAGAAAAAAACAAAAGCTTTGGGTGGTGTGGTTTTTGACTTATTAATATATGAATGTCTCTCCTGGCTGTTAGAAGGGAAAGTTTTTGACCAGCACATAATCAATGTCGTTGAAAATGCCCATCAAAATGGCATAAGTGACCTAGAGTGGTGAGAAGAGGGGAAATGGTGTGTTAGAAGTGACCCCATCTCAAAGTGGAGGTCCAATAAGGAGACCCAGTATCAGTAATTTTTTTTTTTGATCTGGCATTTGATCTGCAGTTTTTAACAAGGAAATGGTGGCTGTCAGCGAGGAAGGCCACTGCTGTGGAAATCTCGGATTGTTTGGTTTGGTTGAGCTTATTATTTGAAGGTTTGAATGACATCCTTACAGCTGTTGTTTCTTCTTGCTACCTGGCTGGCCCGAAGACCCACGTTGAAAGAGCTACAGGTTTTACATTAAACCTGCTCCCAACTCATTTGCAGCCAGTGACTGTGAGGTGTAGAAGGTGGGCACTGGAGGCTTGGATATGAGAGCTCTGAAAGTCTGGGAAATACCCGAAATCCTCAGGTTGATCCTGAGCTGAAACAAGAAGACTTGGGGAAAAAATTGAGACATGCTTGACAAAAAAAATCTCTCGAAAGAGAGGTACTCTGGAAATGGCTGGGGAAGCTCCTGCTGGTTCATGGGGTCACAAGACTCACCCATCCAGCTGATCATTCACATGCAAAGGACACTTCACTCTCTTCACCAGTGATTAAAGAGCAGTACAGACACCATCTCCTTGCTTGAACACAAAACAATTTCCGTGTGCCAGTACCAGAGATGGAGACCTGTGGGTGATGAGATCCCTGCTCACATGGGCCAGACCCCTCTGTGATCCACCAGACTTCTTGGGGGAGAGATGGGATTCCACAAAAAGTATGGAAAAGCTCTTTATGACTGCAGGACACACTGGGAAGGAGAGATGTGTTATTTCTGTTTTTATTTTCCAAGGCACTACTAAAAACTTCTACACCACCAGTATGTGCAAGCAGGTCTTTTGACTCAAACCGGTTTTCCCAAGGCCTATAAATAAAGAAATGCTTGAAACAATAAGCTAAACTATGAAGGCAGGACTTCAAAATGGGACATTTTGAAAATTGTCCAATTAGCATTGACTGGATTGTGAATTGTGCCACTTGAGAAGCACTTGCTGATAGTCCTTGAACTTTAGGCAACATATATCCCACCAGAGATTTTTGGAGCTGGAAGAAAATTTCCTTTTAAACCACCAATTTTAATACCTTTAGTTACATAATTATTACCTGATTCCACTGTAAGTCACATTTAAGACTTTTTTTTAAAACTGCTCTTTTTCTCACCTTAATATCTTGCATTTCTAAATGCACTTAACTTCCCTTTCCTGCTTTTCATTTTGCTTAATTTTGGAATTTAACACATCCTTACTATCTTTTTACTGCTTTCCTAATTGCTGTTTATACTTTCAGCCTTAGTGCCACCACAATTTTTTTTTGTCTTTGAGAATTAATGACATTTAGTGAGTTATTCTTGTTTTAGTTTTCAATTAAAAAAGATTAGATCAATAGACAACGTTGTTGATGCCCAACACAGCTACAACAAAACTAGGGAGAAACAGTCCTGGAAGTCTTGTCACAGCTGAAGACAAGGTCAAGGTGAGTCTGGATGTTTATGACTCAATTTTTTTAGTTTTTAAAAAGCAACATTAAGGGGCCAATCAAGAAAGGACATTGACTACAAATTGACTTTTGCAGCTGATCTTTCCTTTTTAGTCGAGAACTTTGCAACAATCTGTTTCACCTTTCCAACTTTTATACAGATCCCTTGAATGTGAAGTGGCTCTTTTCTCCCTCAACACTTTCCCCAGAAAGGAAGGCCTCAAACCTTTTAGGAGTTTTTCACAGTTATTCCTTAACATTGATTTAAAACAGGCACATTCTGAGCCTGGGTTTTTACAGCTTTACTTCCACTAAACTGCTTTGTTTTCTGTGAGCGACAATTACAGCAAGAAAGAAAAAACAACCCAGAATGTGTTCAAGGATATCAGAGAAGTGAAGGAAATCCTTCAAATACCTTTTAGTACTTCCTGTAACACAAGAGGAGCAACTAGAGATGGAAATACAAGCCATATATCTCAACAGGAGATCCATCAGCCACCTTCCTTCTGGTTCTGTCTCTTGTTTAAAGTGAATGATGCTTTACCTGAACCATCAGGGAAAGGTCAATAAATAACAGCAGAGACAGGATGGCTGCTCAAAGAACCCTTGAAATTGTTGAGTGTTTATTCCCTGTTACTTTGACCACAGAAAATGCAGAGGAAACTTGTTTCAGTCGATATCCATGAAAGGAAAATTAGTTTGGAGCTGTTGGAGTTTTGTTCTGGGATTGCCTCTTCTTCCACTTACTGAAGTTTTTAAAGCCACACATGGGAGGACTGAACAGTGTGAGAGGTGTGAGTGGAGAAAAACAGTCAAGTTTACAAAAAAATCCCTCAGGGGTGTTAAGGTTGGACCATGGAAAGTGTATTATAGCATCAAAGAATCACAGAATCATGGGGTGGTTTGGTTAGGAAGGGACCTTAAAAACCATCCAGTCCCACCCCCTGCCATGGGCAGAGACACCTTCCACTATCCCAGGTTTCTCCAAGCCCCGTCCAACCTGGCCTTGGACACTTCTAGGGATCCAGGGGCAGCCACAGCTT
Source organism: Pachyramphus minor (assembly GCA_013397135.1). Lineage (NCBI taxonomy): Eukaryota > Metazoa > Chordata > Aves > Passeriformes > Tyrannidae > Pachyramphus > Pachyramphus minor. The sequence continues at coordinate 60,583 of VYXB01004107.1, read as the reverse complement.
CTCTGCCCAACCTGTGCCAGGGCCTCCCCACCCTCGCTATCAGGAGGAGGATGTTGTGTGTCTGCCAATGTCAGCAGAACAGGTACTGAAGATCCACAAGTTTCCACTCTGGTCTGTGTTTCTGTGTAAAAACCACCTTTCCTGACCCAACAAAATTTCATGTGAACTTTAAAGTATTATATGCACTGATCTATTTAATCTGCAAAGTGAACTGAGAGAAAACTCACCTGCCAGGGTCAGCTCCATGAGACACAAAATAAGTGACATGAGTTTTTAAAAACAGGTATTCTAGAATATGTGTGTAATGCTACATTGAAGTGTTGGCTGCAAATGAAAATGCAGGAACAAGCTGCTGGATTTTAGTAATTGTTCACTCCAGATCAAGATAAATCAAGTCAAACTGGAGGAGGCTTTTAGGAGGGCTGGGAGGAGGGAAATGGAATAGAAATCCCACCATGGGAAGAAACAAAGACAATTTTGTTTATCAAGCCTATGAAAGTGATGAGCTGAATGGAAGATCTGATTGCCATCCATAAATGCTTTGGGGTAGAATTGAAATCACTAATGAAATTAGGACAGGGTAGGAACAAGAACAAACATGACCAGTAATATATTTAGTTTGGAAATTAGAAGGATTTTTGTCATTTCAGAGCAATGCAGTTCTGGAAGAGCATCCCAGAAGGACTTGCAAAAGCAATTAGTTTGCAAAAGATAATAAACTAGTAGGTCTCAAAGATCCCACCAGAATTGTGGAAGACAGACATAACATTCAGTATGATCTGAGGAAATTAACAATATGGCCTGAAATAAATAGGATGCTGCTCAATGCAGGGAATTAAAAGATGCTGCTGATAACTGGGAATAATCAACTGCATGGAAACAAGATGAAAAATTCCTTGCTACAGAGTTCTGTAGAAAACACACATGGAAAGAAGAATGGGTAAAAGAAAGGAAGAAAGTTCTGTCTTATGAGGAGAACACACACTTCTTACCATGACACCCACGAAGAAATGCATCCTGCTTTTCCCAGGCACTGGGAATATCCCAGTCACCTCTCCAGACACTCCAACCACAGAAACACATGGATAGTTCAAAGTCTAAAATAAGGCAATAAGAATGGTGAGAGTTTTGGAAAAGAGAGCTTCTAAATGAAAATCCAGAGGGACACGGTGCAGTTTAGCTTTAGGGAAAACATCTTTGCTTCAAATAAATGGAGTCAATGAAGGTTTGGGGAAAAAAGCCCCAAGGATTAATTTTTTTCTCTTATTATTAAGTTAGGCATTCTGCCTAATTTAATTTATTGGAGTCTTGTGCCAAGCAAATATTTTAGAAACTCTCCAAACAAAGTTGCAATGTTTCCTAACCGAATTATAAACCTGATGTGCATATTTCATAGACTTTGTTCATGAAGCAAGACACACTGAAATAGTCAAGTCTGAAGTAATTTCTCAAACTTTATACATATCAAAAATTGGCATAAAAGCAACAACTAATAAATTCCCTGAAACTGAACAGGCATTGCCAATGAAAATCCATGTTGGTATTGATTATGCAACAAAACAAAAATAAAATATTTCCCTGTTTCTCAGGCTGGTCTACAAATAGAAGCAGCCCTGGAGCTCTTATGGCTATTTCTACACAGAACAAGCAGTTATCTAGATTTTTCTGTCATTTCTAATTAATAATATCATGTTGTGTACTTTAAAATTTCAGTGGCATGGTAACTAATTACCACAAGGCAAAACATGTGCAATTGATCTTTTAAAAAGTTCCTGTGCTAATTGCAAACCTGCCACTTGAGGGTGTTCTAAATATTGATTTCTAGTGTAATGCCTCATTCAGCTTTTCCATATGGACATTTCAGCGTTGCTCATTATGGTGCTATTCAGGTCTTTGAGGACATAAACTTATTTGAGAAGATATGAGACAGTTAGGAAGGGAAGAAGGCACTGAAACAACACTTCAAAAAAAAAAAAAGCTCTCTTGATGTATCATTTTCTGAGAATGGGAAAGCCTGGAGGTTAATTAACCACTGAGAATAGGGGGAAAAGTGAAGTTAGAAATAGGGGAGGAGATGTGGTGACCTCCAGGGTACCTTTGCCACCATGGAAATCACCAGGATTTATGTCCCTGTTGGCATTAGGGAGGGCAGAGCTCCTGACTTTAGTTCATTGCTCTGCCCAGTGGGAAAGCAGCAGAGGTGATCCGAGGAGAGAAAAAATTCAGTCCAAGCTCTGCAAATGTATATGTATTCAGAATAGCAAGAGGATTGAGAGATAATAGGATTAGAATGACTCACAATGGTAGAGCTTGTTAAAACTTTATATTCCACCCACATGTAGGGGCAAGCCAGGTCTTTCACTGGGGGGCCAGAACTCTTGTACTATTAGAGATAAAATATCATTTCTGTGTGTTTTCTGCAAAACTTTCAGGATTTAGGTCAATATGCTCAAAAGGAAAAGAAAAAGAAACAAGTGAAGTTTTCAGGATTATGTTTGTTTCCCACTTTTTTTTTTCCCCCTCTATGTTTTTTCCACTTCTTTAAAAGCATCTTTGGCAGCCTATGCAGATATGCCCAAAGTTTTAAGAAGATGGATGAGGAGAGTCCATCCCAGTTTACATTTGAGTGTGGCCAGGGCACAGTTCAGTGAAGAACAGAGGAACACACACCAGTTAGAAGGGACATGCTAAGGCCAGGAAGTACCTTTATGTGGCCCTACAAAAGCTAAAAAATACAACCAGAAACATTCACTTTGAATATTTTTCAGCAAGAGAGCTTAGGACTCTTTACAGGTGCAGTCTGTCACAATCCATGAAGGTTTTTTCCCAATCTTTGTTCCACACTTGGTGTTCAAATGGAAACTGGAATCTTCCTCACCGCAGGAGCAAACACATTTTAAAGCACTTGTTGTTTCCAAAATTAGAATTAAACCTGGAAAAGGGTGGGCATTGCAGATTCTACAATCTGAAAAATTACAATTTAAATTGGTTTGTGTTTTGTGCAGTGATGAGATCAGTGTTGCAATTTGAAGGTTCTTTTTCAAGTCCTCAGTGTTTCATAACAGATTTCTCCACACAAGGTGCAACTGTGGGCAGAGCCCACCCTGTGTAGGTAAGGAAGGGGAACACAAGAGGACTTGGAAGGAGGAGAATACAGGGCTCCTGAAAAACAGCTCCCGAGGGGCAGCAACCCCCAAAAGATTATTGATGAATCTTCAGCCACCTTGCAACAAAAATCAGTGACCATTTCAAACTGAAATATTTCAGTGCCAGCCACGTGGACCTGAAATGCACAGTTTTAATATTCGTTTTAAAACTGGGAAATTCTGATTAGAAAAGTGAACGTTTTTCAGCAAAAGGGCGTTTTTCACTATCTGACAGTGGGAGGGAAAAATCCTGAAACCCGACGAAAATCCCTTGTCAAATCTCCACCTTCTAACTTAAAAATTGACTGGGATGAATCTTCCAGTATTAGTTCCTGTCAAACTTTCCTCCTGTCATAAGAGGGAAAAATATAGCTGCAAGCATTCACCCTGAGGCTTCTCAGGAATACCTGCCTGGTTTTCTCTTAGTGTGTGGAAAAGGAAGAGAAATGACAACTCACTTCAGGAGATATTTTTTATGCACCTCATCTCTCACTTGTGGAAAAAAAGAGTGGTTGGGATCTAAACAGCAGGGTTTTTTCTTTCCTTTTCTTTCTGGTTTGTGTACTTTTGGGTTGGTTTTCCTTTTGTTTGTTTTGCTGGTTTTTTTTATTTTTAGGAAGGAATGGGTCATAGAGCACAAAAAATATTCCAAGTGTATTATTCTCAGAATATTCAGTCCTTGAGTCTGTGATCTTTTCCTTGCTGAGGGCTATGGAGGCCTTTCAAACATATTTGGTGGGTCTCAAACACACAATTTAGTGTTATTTATAATAAAGAGGAAAAATTCACATGGCTGCAGGCTATAAGAAATGAAGTCTTAGATTTATCTGGACTCCTCAACATGTTGATTCATAACTGGAGTCTCCTAAAAAGGGTACTGTGCTAATGGCATCTGTGCACTAAATGCTTTAATGGGGATTTTATGGCACTATTAAATTTAATGAGACACTCCTCAATAAAATAAATACATAAGCTGGAAAACAAGTAAATCCTCAGTTTTAGAACAGGCTTTGATTTCAGCTCAAGTGCTTAAGATTTTGGGTTGAAGACTTGAATTGATACTGAAAAACTTCACCACCTTTCAAATCTAACAGATGTTTTTGAATCAAACAGCACGGGAGTTAACATAAAAGGCTCCCAAATTTAATTGTTATTTATTATTATTTGACCTTTTTATTTATGGTAGGAACATTTAGGATCTAATTCTGGTAAAAATCTTTGATAGTCTATCCTTGCACCCTTCCAACACCAGCTATGGATGGGTAGACACAAGTGATACGTGGACTGATTTTAGGGAATAAACTTCTTTTATCCAGTCTTTATTCCTTCATGGTTTTAGTGGTGTATTGTAGAGCTTAAACAGGAGAAAGGAAATCACACAGGAAATATTAATTTGAGTGAAACATGACTCCAAAGCAGAGCAACAGCCACTGCCCACAGATCAGCACTGACCCTGAACGAGCAAACTGATGAAGAAATAAGGTCAAAATGAAGTTTTGTGGCTTCATTTTAGTTGAAACTTCATTTATATTCCAACCCAAATGATTGATTATAGAAAGGAGATGCTACTCTAGTGTGTAACATGCTCCAGAGGGTGTTTATGAGGAGTGCATAATACTTGTCTATTTATAGCAGTCTGTTAAACCAGCTGTGATATTAATAATGTCAAAGGAAACCATCTGATATTCACTGTAGAAAAATGTCTTGTTTCCCAGTTCACCAAACTCACTTTCTAAAGGTCATGTGAGGTGATTAACCATTTTTAGGACGTTCTTCCTCAAAGAAAGGAATAACATTTCTCACCAATTGCCTCTCAGTTCTTGCCTGAAGTGCTCTCAGATAACTGAGAGAGATACAAGCTTTATTATTATTTATACCTTTCTTGCACCCTTTAATTTCAGTTCAAACATCTCACACGTTGTATATTCAGGAGGCTGAGTCATCTTTGCAGCTGCCTCCAAGATTTATACCTTTCCTGACACTAACAGCCTAATTTTGCCTCCATGAGAAATAAGACTTACACAGAAACCAGTCTCCAAAGTCTTATCTCATCTCTGGTTTTAGGCACATTGGGCTTTCAGAATCTTTTCTCATCCTGCCTTCAGGACACCATTTTGTACAGATACTTGGGAAATGTGATACATTTTGTACAGATACTTAAGAAATCAGTAAAAACCATTCTTAAAAACCCATGGATCATGGGAGGGGAATGGATTAAAGAGAATGGGAAAGACATTCTTTAAAAAGAGAATCAGAAATACCTCTCTCAAAGTCCCTAAGCTTCTGTTTCTGGAAATAGTGGAATTAAATTATTAAACTTTTCATAAGCACGTCATAGTAAGGTGATAAAAATATGGTCACTATGGAACTGTCAGGAAGAAATTACGTTAAAGCAACCTATTTGCCCTCTCTGACTGAAAATTTAGCCTACGTAAATGGAGAGAAAGAAGAGGAAACAGGAAGGTCTTAAAAGTTTCATACTGGTATGATGTTCTCAAAAAATATTGGGGAATATGGCCTATATTTGACACATAAATCACAAAATCACCAGCTAAAAACTTGGAGCAGAAGGAAAGGGCATCCTTTCAGTTAACAGCAAATGGGAGGATGTTTCGGGTGGAAATCCCATAGAATCTGTTTTGAACCTGGCTTAATTTAGTATTTTCATTTGTGACTTGGCTATGGAGATACAAAGTCATCTGACACCATTTGTACATAATGGAATAGAAAAAAAACCTGAAAATACTCTGGAAAACAGAACAGGAATTTTAGGTTTCCTTGATGACTTTGACAGAAGTTCTGAAATCCTTATGGAATCATGCAAGTGAAGAAAATACAAACTGGTGTTAGAGTGAAGCGAGGGGAAAGCTGTATAGATAAATGGCCTTTAGAGGTGTCCTCTCCCCAGTACATTGAGGCTGAACAAAGTAGAATCAGCAAGGATCCTCATGGAAAAAGTCGAATTCCAGTCTGGACTATGTTAGTATAAGGTTACCATTGTATTTGTAGAGCAATGCCCTCAGCTGGAATACTTGCCTTTGGATTTGGGCACTGCAATTACAAGTCTGGTCATAATCGAGAGGGTTCAGAGAACTCTGCTGAAAATGAGAAGAGGTTTAAGAGCTTGACTTGTGGAGAAAGGTTTGGAAAAACTGACTTTGTTTAGTCTAGAAAAGAGAGGATTAAGAGGAGAGTTTCATGTTCTTGATATATGAGGTGATGTTATAGGGATGAGAGTTCTTAACATTCCCCAGGAGAAAGGGGGTGAGAGCTGGAAATCGGTGTAATCGGTATAATCAGCAAAGTCTGAGGTGATAAGAAGAGCAGAATCCAAAAGTACAATGGTAGCAAAATAACTGCAACAGAGTGAGGAGGGTCAGAGTATCTCCTGTACCAGAGAGTTTAAAAGACTTGGCCAACGCATTGGAAACGGATTAATCTCTTCTTGTTTCTGCCTCAGAGGTGGCAGCAGGCCTAGAGGACCACCTGATGTTCCTTCAGACCTTACATGTGTTTGGAAAACAAGAGGCATGGGAACAGCAAACAACAGATCCTGGATGTCCTTGTCCTGTCCTCATGGGCTGATGTTATCAGGGAGCTGAGCCGGGACCTCGGAGCACAGCACAGGCACAGCTCCACCGAGCTGAAAACATCCAGAGGTCTCTGTTGTTCTGGAGTCAGCTGTTCCACAAAGGCAGTTTTGGATTTTTAGCACTCACCCAGGCTCTCCATCTAACATTTCCTTTGAAATGAGGGTGCACTCTCCCGTGCTGTGGAAGGCAAAATGTCACCCAGGGCCACCGTGACCAGCACAGACCTGGTTGGCTTTTGAAAACCCACATGTGCACAACTGGGTATTTCCCCTCTAGCAACTTGTATTAAGAGCTCAAGTATCTATTTCTGTTATTATAAAGTCAGGCACATTAACACCTCCAGAAAGTATGTTGTTCTTTTTGTCCCTGAGACTGATCTGCTTGAAACACAGCAAAGTATTTAATGTGAGTCAAACCATTCACTCAGCAGTTTTAGTTCTTGAAACATTGTCCTTTCTTGCTCCATGTTCATGTTGAGCACATGGTTGGTTCAACATGAGCACATGGTTGGTTTTTTTCCCTAAGAAGATTCCTTAGGACACCCAATACACAATCATTTAAAGTGTGCAATCAACACCCAATTAATTGGTGCTTCAATAACCCTAAAACATATTTGCAAGTGCTTGAGCTTATTCTGTTTAGTGTAGCTTTTATGTAACATTTCTTATTTACATAAGAATCCTAAATTTAAGAAAGGAGAAGTGACAGGAATGCAAGCCAAGCATTCAGTGGAGGTTTTATTGGGAAGATTCTTCTTTAATGAAACCTTTGCTCAGATATCCCTGTTCTGTACAGACAGGTTTCACTGCTTGACTGAAACAGCAGGAACTAAGGCATGTCAAAATCCTGAAATCACTGTGCTTAGGGCACAGCCAACATGCTTTTACTTCATATCTCTGCAAACTCCTGCTGGCAGACTCTCTGAGGATGATGTCTAGTAGAGAAACTCAACTCAAAATGATCCAGACATGGCTAAATCATGTTTGGGATGACACAGGAAAACACCCCCACAACAATCTGTTTTCTCCTTGTGATTCAAAGCTACGTGTAAATATTGCTGATTTCCCATGCTGAATTTGCCTCTGGAACTTGCTGCTGTAGAGCCCTGCTGGGACTGTTCCTGATCCCTTCACTTTTCCAGCCATGGGAGCAATTGCAGTATTTTGTGGTTCAGGAGAAGCTGCTGCCCCTGAAGGCTCAGGAGGGAACTTCCCACATTTACTCTTGCCAGCTCAGCCCCTGCACCAAGCAGAAAATCACCATCATTTTAACAGCACCTTTGGAAGTCCTTATTTTTCTTTTATATTTTGACTTTTTTTTCTAAAAGAAAATTGTGCTGCTGGCTAGCAAATAAGGGCTTCTGGGTTTGAAAATGGCTCATGTAGACTGTTACCAGCCTGTTATCTAATGCAGGGGTCAGAAAAGCACAACAGCCACCGATGGAGGTGGATGACGCAGAGTGGGAGCTGAGACATCTGATTAAGATTCAGCTGGAGCAAAAAAGGAGATGCTGCACCAAACCATGATGTCAAAGATAGGCTGATGAGAAGTGAGAAGCATCTAAACTTTGAAATGCAATATCTCCTGACCCTGTTGGGTTCCTACCAGCAAATTTCTAATTTAGAAAGAAAACGATCGTCGGATGCCTGTGTTTGAAAGGCTGTCAAATCCTTTAGTGTCAGTGACTCTCCAGCAGCCTGCCAATCATAATGACCTTGTGTTTTGAATTGCTTGGAGTTTCTTTTCCAACGAGAAGAACACTCTCTCTGATTTTAAAATTCAAGATGCACAGAGGTGTCTCTTATGAAGACAGACGAGTTCCTTTTGCCAAAGAACAAGTTGCGTTGTCACATTATGCCTGGGACTTGGGAGAAGGGGATGGAAAGCCACAGTAAATTTATTTATACAGATCAAACTGAATAAATGCAATTATTAGGATGCATTTTGCCATTATTCTTCTGTCCCACAGAAATAATTAAGGGCATAGCCAGATTTCTTAAAAAATTTTTGAGAGCTCTGGAGGTTCAACCCTTTTCTTTTTTCCCCCCCAGTTTGGGCTCTGCAGTTGTACATGACCCCAGAAAAATTATCCCTGTTGTACACCAGGAGCTGTTCTCTAAAAAAAGGGTCCAGGTGAAGGTCCAGGTGGGCAAGAAAGTGAATGTATGTCCTCAAAGTGTGACCTTGTGGCCAGAAATGCCCAGATGCAGCCTTGGCTGTATTAGCAAGAGAGCATCCAGCAGATCTGGGGGGGATTTTTTTCCTCTCATCCTGAAGTTTTGATATGTTCTTTCCCCCACTTTTGTTTATGTGTTTGATCAGAGTTGCTCTGAAGAACATTCGTATTTCTATTACTCTGGTGTCACCATATTTCTTACTGTACACACCATAATGCCTCTTTTTTTTTTTTTTTTTTTTTTGCTTCTCAGGGAATGGCACATTTCCTAAACTTACTATCTCTGTGTTTATTAGTTCTTCATGTTTTACAAGCCACCCAGGTTGTTTTCAGGAATTCTTCATTTGTGTTTAAATGAAACCTGAATTTTTACTTAAAGTTTTACTTAAAATCCCTCTCATTACACACCTTCTTCAACTTTTTTACTATGTCCCACTAGCTCTTGATGTATGTTTTTTTCTATATATTCTTGAGGTTTGCAGAGATGTTCCATTTTTCTTTAAATAATTTCTACTATGACAGGTTATAAATTATGTCCTAGGATCACTGCCTTCCCAAAACCCCAGCAATGTATCTGCATTTCAAATGCACTCAGCACAGTATCTAAATGCCAGCAAGGCATTTAACCTTGTCATCTTACCTGAAATTAGGTATTCAAATATTTTCTCTTTGGGTGTTTATTATTTTGATTTATTAGTGAAACCTTCTGGTCGCAAGTTTCCATTTCAGGATTGGCTCTGAAGTTGTTTCAGAAGCACTGGAGATGGAAAGGTGCTTTCTGCCCTAGTAAGAGTTTGCTGGAGATTATCCACGTGCCAAATCACTTTGTATTTGGGCCAGACCTGATTTAAAAGGTTCACTTCATTATTTCAGAAATGCATTTAAAAAGCCCTTCATTCATTTAATTTTTTTTTATTGCTTTAGAAGACAGATACATCACAGGTTCTCTAATCCTTTGGCTGGATCCTTAAAGTCATATTAAGATCTCTTACTGCCTCCAAAATCCTGACAGGCACAGGATTGACAGACCCACTGAGAACCTGTGGCAAGTGCCTGTCAACCAAAGCAATCACAAGTTCTTGAATGACATGAGGAACAGTGAGGGATCTTTTTCCTTCTTTTTCCTCATTGGTATGCTGCAAATTCTTGTACAATTCTTGTCTTACACAAGAAAAAGTCTTTTAAGAGCAAGTCTTTCCATGAAGAGAGGCCATTTCTTCTTGGCCATTGAAGAACTCCCTCAGGAGATGACTCTGTCCCACAGTGTTATGTAGCTCTTTAAAGCCTAACAAGAGGGTTGATATCATTGCCCTTATATTGACTTGTTTTAGGTTCCCTCTAATTCTAAAAGGATGTTGAGTCTTTCTCCCTAAAGCTTGAGCATCATTTTATGACTTTTTGTTATTAACAGAAAGTTGCAAGTTTTGCCCATTTTCACAGAGTTCAGGTATCTCTGGTGAGGAACTTGGGCTCTGAAGGGATGTAGTCTATGTTGCTAACAAAAAAACCTGAATTCATACACATTGAAATAGTCACTGCAACATGCAAGTGCTCTTATCCCCAGCCTTGAAAGCTTTGCTTGACCATTTCTGTCAACTCAAGAGAATCAAATCTTAATCTCACTGAAAACACAGGATGCCCAACATGATCAAAGACCAAGGTTTCTCACTTGAACTTGGGAGAATGGACAAGTTAGGTATTGTTTCTATGCTTTTATATCCCTAAGCTGTGCTCTCTGTCCATCAAGGGGCTCTCAGGAGAGACATCACTTGCAGAGAAGTGAATATTACTGGAAATGCCATTCAAAAGAGGCCTGACATTGCCCTGCTGTGAAGGCATTAAGGTACAGCAAAAAGTACAGTCACAATCTAAATGTACACAACTTCCTTGCCAGAAATGTCCCACTGAGTTCTTTTGGCAAAGGAGCATCATTTTCTTAAGTGGTTGGTGCTGCACAGTGGAGCCTTTCTTTAATTCTACTGCTCAGACCTTGCCACATGAATACAGAAGTGAAAGTACAGGGAAAGTCCCTGTATGGGTTTATTTTACCAACTGCACCTGTGGTTTCCCAGCGTAGTAAAGTCACTGTCTAAAATCATAGAGTCACAGAATCTTTTAGGTTGGAAAAGCCCTCTAAGATCGAGTCCAACCATTCCCCCAGCTCTGCCAAGGCCACCACTGACCCATGTCCCCAAGTGCCACATCCACATGGCTTTGAAATCCCTCCAGGGATGGGACTCCATCCACCACTGCCCTGGGCAGCCTGTTCCAATGCTCCCACTTTCACTTGACAGTAATATCTGCAATATATTTTATAAAATACTGCCAGCTTCAGTAATTCTGATATCTACAAATGAGTCAATGCCACATCTCTCCTTTGGCATTTAAACCCAAGCAGACAAACTATGGGTCCTTACTGCATTGCTTTCCCAGAAACTCAATGTGCATCTTCTTATTTATTTTAGGGGCACAAGCGCCTTTCAACAGGTTGCTTTGGACTCAAGCTTTGTGCATTTCCTGGCTACATTTTTAATAGACCTTCACAAAGCCTAAGAAGGAAATCTTCACCCCCTCTTTAACCCCTGTACACAAGAAAAAGTCTTTTGGCACCCAATCCTCCAGCTGATCTAACCCACCCAGAGTTTTTTCTAGGCTGAGCAGAACAGGCTGGTCTGTGTCTTTCCATCCATCTGCACTTGTGCCAAAGGAAATTCAGACTTTTGTTGGGTCATTAATAGCCCTCAATAGTCTATTCCTGCTAATTCCCTGTGCGTGCAAACAAACCTGTACAGAGAGAAACCTGACACTGAAGTCTGTGCTGTCCCCAACATGTCAAATCTCCTGTCAGGGTGAGAATGAAAAGCTTCATGAGCTTTCAGCATTTGTTTTCGTGCTGCAGCAGTGGCACCAGGATTTCATCCAAAGAACTGCCAGTTTAATAAATTGGGAACTATCAGGAGCAAGCCTTTGGTGGAGGATGGAAGCTGGGCCAGCTCAGCTTCAGGGCTCTGAGCAGCTTCAGGCTACAGGAACTGTTACCCATCTTCACATTTCCAACTCTTCCCTGCTCTCAGCTCTTCCCCATGTGCTGTTGCTGTTCTAAATCCCAGTAATTAAATTACTGACTAAACACTCTTCATGACATTATTAGGAAAATGTTTTTATTCCAGAGGATGGCTGGGCACTGATCAGGCTCCCCAGGATCATGGCCCCAAGGCTGCCAGAGCTCAAGCAGTGTTTGGACAACACGCTCAGGGACAGGGTGGGATTGTTGGGGTATCCTGGGCAGGACCAGGAGTTGGACTTGATGATCCCTGTGGGTCCCTTCCAACTCAAAAGACTCTATGATTCTGTATGACCTCATCTTTTCTCGTGTTATGATATTACTGGGCTTCGTTCTTCTTCTCCAGTTCCCTGTTTCAATGTGGTTGGTTTTAGTGAGAGTTGGAGTTTTTTTCTGGAACAGAGAACAGCAATGGATGCCCTGGTTCTGATATGGACATTTTTGCATCCATCTATTGTTTTTGGTAATCTCCAGTCAGGCTTCTCCTGAAAAGCACATGCACACATGTTGTACATGTCATTTACTGGGAGTATCTATTTCTGCCAATATTTACAGAAGTCCAAGACTCTCAGTTGAAAAACATCTGTAGGGCAAAGGCCCTGCCACAAAAAGACAAGAACAACAAAGATTAGATTAAAGGAAGATGAAGTTACTGAGACTAAAAAGCTTTTGAAAGCCAGGACAGAATGTGTTGTGTGAACAAAAGAACAATACATACAGCACGCTCAGAATGTTAGTTCTTAGTCACTTATGTCAACAGCATTATTTGTCAAAAAAAAAATCATGTCTCTCCAAAATTCTTCCCCCTCTTTAAATCCCAGTCACACACACTTTTGCTGTGCACCAAGATTGATTATTCACTCCATTGTCGTTGCCTGTTGTTCACTGAATTCTGACCTTTTCTTTTAATTCAAGGAAATTCGGCTGCAGAATAGAAACAAAATTCCCTGTTCTTAAGAGATGACTCATTTCTTTGCTGCCACATCAGCTTCCATAGCATATTTAACTTTGAAATATTACTGGAACAGGGGAAGACAAAAGAAAGATGTGGATCAAAAGGTCATTAGTAACTGATGTTTTAGGATGGAACAGGCAAATGTCAGGAGAGTAAAGTTAAAAAAGGGATGTAAAAAGGTTCACTGAGGGAAATCAAAAGGGTCAGCAGTAAGAAATGACTGGGCGTCTTTAGGGGACATCACAAAGTAGAAAAGCAAACATGAATACATTAAATGAAGAGAACTAGTGAAATAATCAATATTCTCCCAAACCCAAAGAGATCCATGTGTGGCTCAAACCCTTTGGACAGCAGCACAGGGCTAAGGGAGAGGAGGAAGATTATGAAAACTCAACCACAAGTCAAATATGAAATGCACCAAGAACAATGAAAAAAAAAATTGATATCAGCACGGAAAACCTTTATTTTTAAAAGCCTTTTCAATACGTGAGGAACAACTCACTCCTCCCCTGTTCAGCTGTTGACTGTTCTGAGCACTACCTGGAAATTCATGAAAGATGATGAGCTTCTACAAGCAGGGAAATGATAATGAGTGTTCATCAGAACTGAAGCTCTCTGACACTGGAAAGAGAAGGGAGGAGAAATTTTTGTTCCTGGGACTGTGTTTTTTTCTTATTTCCAAGAATCTGTATGTGGAGAAAGGAAGAGCTTTGCTCGTTGGATTTACGCTCTGTCCTACCAAGCTCACAAAACCCTAAAGGCAGAATTGTGATCCCAGTGAGGAGTTTAGGACTATGGTTATTTTGGAAAGTATGAAGATGAATTAACCACACCATTATTTGGAGTATTCAGATGGGAAAAAAAATAAATTTATACATTTGAGTAATTTTTCCCTCTTGATGACAGAGGGACAGTATCTATCTGGGAAAGGGGGAATGTGGTGGTGATCTCAAACTTCTCTTTCCATCCCTTGGAACCTTTTAGGCATTTAATCATGCAGGAAAAAAAGTTTAGTAAAACTGACTTTCCCTATAAACTCCCATTCAAGCCTACTCCCAAACTGCAGTCCATGGGATCTCTTCCTCAGCTTTCTGTCAGCACAATTTCAGCTCTTCCACTACGCAAGCAAAGAAATTAAAAATAAAATCACAGAATCACAGAATGGTTTGGGTTGGAAGGGACCTTAAAGCCCATCTAGTTCCACCTCCCTGCCATGGGCTGGGACACCTTCCACTATTCCAGGTTGCTCCAAGCTCTATCCAACCTGGCCTTGGACACTTCCAGGGATGGGGCAGCCACAGCTTCTCTGGGCCATGGGGTTTTTTTGACACCAAAAAGTTCCCTCTTACAGTTGTTTTTCAGTGATCATATTTTATTCATTAAAACAATGAAACCAGCTTACATCAGGTCTCCTAAAGCTGGAATTGGAGATCCATTATAGCTCAATCTCCAAGGAGAACTGACCTTACATAGGAAAAAAAGAGTTGTCATGTCAAAACCCCATACTTCACAATTCTTAAAGTGTTTGCCTACCAAGATTTATAGATGCCATTGGAGCTTTTTTATAAGAATAGGTTTAATGTAGGCATTACTGTCAAGATTTACTGAATAATATACCAAAACACTAAACTAAAACTCATTAACTTAACTCCACAGGCAAATGAGGTGCATCCCAACAGCTCTGCCTTGACACAATCTGCAGTCTGTCACTACAGATTCTTACTTCATCAGGGAATTATTTGTCTGATACAAAAATAAAGTCAAGCTAACAATGCCATTCTTGAAAAGCTCCGTTCTGGATAATCCGTATCACAAACCCCCCACATCACAAGGAGCAAAGTAATCCCTACAAATCCTTACAGACACTTCACACTGGGGACAGAAGGCAGAAGGGGAGCACATCCATGATTGCTGGGTTGAGATTCGGGCAGGTCAAGAACTGACCACTTGGGACTCTCTCAGTGTTTGACTCTTCCTGCTGCCTTCACTCCTTTGTTCTGTTTCTGTCCAACTCTTCACCTCCCACCTTTGCCTTGTAGACTTTCCAATTTCTGTCGTTTCAAAAGGGTTTTGCTACACTAATGTTTGCAAAGGAAGGAATGTGATAAATGCTGTTATAACTCTTTGGCAAAACTGCCTGGTTAAGATGCAAAGCACAGCCAGAACAGCTGCCAGAACAACCTCCTGTGCTGCCGATGTCCTGACAATGCAGATGACAACACTCGATACAAGTTCATCAGCAATTAGTTCCTTCTTGAATTCCAAAAACTGTCTCAATAAAATGATTTTCTGCATCCATCTTTTGTTCCCAGATCCACTCAGTAAAGTCTGTGCACTGCTTCCTTCTGAGTTTTCATCTATTCTGATGCTGAAGTCAGTGTAATCAGACAGATAATTAATTTAACAGCTACTTACTGCTGTAAACACTTTCCTGTAAGAAAAGTCATTCTGGGACAGGCTTTTTCACTGGTATACAAAGAATCAGCTGGGCCAAAACCCCAAGTTGATATAAAATCATTCTCTCCCACTGAGTTCAGACTGACACCAGCAGAAGAACTGGTCCATTTTGTTTCCCAGTACTAATTAAGAAACTGAAAAACTCACATCATTTGATGTATCATAAAAATTTCCACTTCTTTGCCTTTCCCCCCCCTATATTACTTAAAAGTTTATTGAATCAGAACACAATTCTAAACTACTTTTTTTCCTACAACTGCCTCATGCTGAAATCCCAAGGTAATCTGCTCGGAAATTTTGACTGACACACTTTTGTCTTGGATATTTTTTTTTTTAAATTGCAGTGAACAGGAGAACACAGCTTGAAGAACCAGAACAGATACATGACCAATGAGGTAATAACCATTATTCCAGCCCTAAAAGACCCTTTTAGAAGAAAAGTTAATCTCTACAGGATGCAACCATTCCTTATGACCTTGAATTAAATTGGCCCTGTTTCCATGGGAAGCTTATTCTTTAGGCTCAGTCTTTGCTGGCTGCCTTTACATTTACTTATAATAGCACCTGAAGTCTTCAATCAAGTTCCCATTATGTTTAAGTGCTGTAGCACCATATAAAAGTACTTCAGAGGATGCAGATAATTTCAGGAAAATGTGTTTAAGAATAATCAGTGAATTTTTATTTTAGAGGTAAATGGTTTTTACAAAGGTTATAGATAGGCACATACTGAAATAGTTTAATAACATTAGTGAAGGGGTTCCCCTTTCTCTTCAAAATTATTTCCTCATATTGTAATTGTAGTGTTTTTCTTTCTTCCTGCCTTGCACACATGAACTGACTTATTTCTCTCTTTGTTTCATTTCACTGAGCAGAAGTGGATTTAACCCTTCTGATAATTCAGGAACAATCTTCTCCATGATGGAGACAGAACTGGAGCATTTTTTCACACAGGAAGATCTAAGAACTGTGGATCTGAAACAATTTGGGTCCTGGGGTTTTTACAGTTGCTTTCCATTTTACCATAGCTGTGTGACCACATTTCCAGCTAACTCCCTCTGGGACATCAATGCCTTTAATCCTATTTTAAATCCTATAGAGACTCCTATGATCTTGTCCCAGGTATTTCAGAGGGAGCTAGCATGTATGCCAGCATGAATAAATTCATCTGTAAAGGTAAAGAAAACTAAATAATTGGTTTACAGAAAGTACTATAACAAATATTTGCCCAGAGACAACTGTTTGGTTTTTTTTAAAAGCCCTCAAACTTGAACTTTTTCAATTGAACCCCTTTGAAGACAAGGACTTCTTTCATATTAGATGAAGGAAGTGTTTGGGGATGCTCCAGCCTGGTACAAGACTAGTAAAATATTTTTCCCCTAGAGAAGATGGAAATATCTTCTCAGTGGAATCTCTTCTGAGGGGAGAAAGCACTGGGATTATCAAATATGGCATTGGAAATAGCTGCATTCTCCCCTAAACTTTGTTCTAATCTTCCAGAGTTAGAGACTGAGCAGAGAAATGGTGACAATGATTAAATCTTGTGATGAATTCTGCTATGTATATATATTATTATCATTGTACCTACAATGGAATTCTCATTAAATCATTAGCACCAATATTGAGATTAACAAAACACCGGAGGTAGAGAGTTCTGTTTGAGTGAGTTTTTCACCCACACCACAGATGGGGGCACAGAATAATGGAGCAAAGCAACCCCTTGAACAGCCCAGAGATTTGGTGTTTGTCAAAATCATTTGATTCAAGCCATGTGGCATTTGCAGAATCATAAGAATAGTTTTCAGGTCCCTACTTGCAAAGGAAAAAAAAAAGAGTCATCATTTAACCAGTCCTCAAAGAAAAGGGACAAAACCCAAGAGTATAAAGATTAATTGATTCTTACAAGACAATAATAAAAAAAAGTGGCTTCAGTAACACAATCTAATTGTTTGTAAGAGAGATAAATGACACAAAATTGGGTGAGTTACCTTCCTCTTTGCCAGTTTTCTCACCAAAAAATAGCAGTAATTATCCCTCCCACTCTGTAATTATCCCTCCACTCTTTGACCATTGAGTTCTGCAGAGGAAAACCATGATGTCACTGAGTGTTGGTGTTAGAGTGAAGCCAAGAGCAGTGAGCAAGGACAGCCACACCTCCAGACTTTCATTATTTATCTCCCAGTTACACAGATTCACTCTGAACCCTTCAGTTCACACTGAACTTGTAATATAGTCTGTATGGATGCCCTGTGCTGTTTTACCAGGGTTCCTTTATTATCCAAATTTGAAATGTACAGGAACATGTTCCCTGTCGTGATCATAAATTAGGGTTTGCACTTTCAATGTGTAATAAAAACACATTTTCTGTGACACACACAATGACAGAATGATTTGGGCTGGAAGGGACCTTGAATAATCTCATTCCAACCCCCTGCCATGGGCAGGGACACCTTCCACCAGCCCAGGTTGCTCCAAGCCCTGTCCAACCTGGGCTTGGACACTTCCAGGGATCCAGGGGCAGCCACAGCTTCTCTGCCCAACCTCACAGGGCATATTTTTCTAATATCCAGTCAGTTTGAAGCCATTCTCCCTTGTTCTGTCAGTACATGCTCTTGTAAATAGTCTCTCTCCATCTTTCCTGTAAGCTCCTTTCAGGTAGTTAAAAACAGGCAACAGAAAGAAACAGAATCATAGACTGAGTTTTTTAACTTCCATTCTTAGTAACACGCTAGAAAAAACCCCACCAAGTTGTTTCTAAATATCTAGAAGATAAACAAACTATTGAATAGTATTTTATGATGAGAATCTCAAGGCTTATTTCTTTATGTAATGTGTTAATGTGATGACACAAGAAGCAATGCAATATTTATCTTGAATTTTTGAAAGATTGCCTTCAAGGCAGAATCTTTTTGTAGCTATTGAGGACATTGCAAGAGAGGATGTGAAAAAAATGGAGAATGGGAGATTTGGTCAGAGGACAGGTAAAAACTTCCCAGTGAACCTATTTAAGCAGCTAAAAGGGACAAGTTGTGTGTTTATCATTGGAAGATTTTCATAATAAACATCTGGAAAGTCATCTGCTAGAAAGTGATATGAATAGAGGTGATCTTGGAGCAGGAAAGAGTCCTTTAAAAGTCCCTTGTGGGTGCTTTAAACTACAGGTCTGAGGGGCACCACTTGTAACTAAACATAAGAAACCTTCAGAATGGGAGCATTAAATCAGGTTTTATTGAATATATCAACGGGTTTTCTCCTGCCTGTCACTGGTTAAACACCAACAGCTCCTTTCCTCCATTCCCCTTTCCTGGTAATACATGCACTAAATATTTTTCATGTTAAGGTAAAAGCCTCAGACGATTCCAGAAGACAAATCTATATAACCTGCTCTGACAAGAATAGCACCTTAGATGGAGATGTCAAACCTCCAGATATCAGCAATAGCTGACGCAAATCCTATCTCCTACTCAGAAATATAGGAGAGGATGTGCAGGACAAAACAGGAATAAAACGTCAGGAGTAGGTAGTGAAGACTGAAAATAGTTTGAGGCTGGAAGGCAGATTAGAACAGCTAAAGAGGCTGTTATTCTACTCTTCATAAAAAATACAAAAGAACCTCTTGAAGTATATTACAGAGTCATGAGGGGGTTCAGAAATTGGTTATGAAAATGATCAGGGTCCTGGAATAAAAATTTCATAAAAAGAGATTGAGAGATTGTGTGATTGTTTACAGAAGAGATGAATACAAGGAGTTATAATGAAAATATATTAAATTTTGAGAAGTTAAAGGGACAGCTGCTTAGTCTTCATTTTGCTGTATCTAAAATCTCAACAAGAAGTTTCCACATAATTCTCGAGATACATGTCATTAATGTATGACCAGCTATGGATCTCACTGCTGAAGTGTGGTATCGAGGATATATGAAAATAAATGTTAAATATTGGGAAGCAATACTAATGATAGTTACAGCAACCTGTTTTACATCTGAAAAGTGGGGGGTTTTTTTTTCATAGAAATGAGCCTAATTTTGCATCTCTGTGTGATACTTGAAACGCAGCAAACATCCCCACTACAGTGGATTTCACAGGTATCCTTGCACACCATTTCTGATGGGTATCTGTGAGCACAGGAGCATAATGGACAAAATTAAAATGGGCTTTGGTTTTTGCTTTTCCCTTCTGATATTACCACTGTGTGGAACAATCCTGATCAAGTTCAGCATCAATAACCTGCCTGCCTCTTGAAGCAATATCTTATTTTGCAACATGTTTTATTCCTACAGGACTCTCATAGGGCAAGAAAAGGATATTAATTTCATCTATTCATATTCTTCCTCTGATCACACTCAAAGAATAAATCACCAGACAACATTTCTCCAGGTATTCAAAATGAAAGTGAATTAAAATATGCAGGTCCATAGGGCTCCGTTTTATTTCAGAAAATCCCCTTTTGTGGGATGAAGATCATTCCCAAGCCTGTTTCTCCCAGTAGCCACCAAAGGGTCCCAGTGCTTTGCCTTCTCTACTTGTCTCACATTTATACTGCCAAGTTTAGGTAGGTAAAAACTTAACAGCAGCAAAGCAAGTACCAGTAGTCATTTAGTTTTAAGTTGCACATTCATAATAGGAAATATAATGGTGATAAGGTGATTTGCTTCCTGGCACCTCGACATTCAGACTGTGGGTATTCCAATCAATGTGGGCTTGTTTCTGGGCTCAGATGAACTTATTTCATTTTGCAAAGTTCATTCAGCCGACCAGGCTGCCACCCAAACGAGATCCTGGGGTGCCAGGTTAAGCCTTGGCACCCTTGTTTGAAGAAGTCATGCATTAGGCAAGAGCAATAAGTGATGTAATTGGTGCTGTGGAATCAAGCCCTACAGCTCTCTGTAGTGATTTGTATTAAACTGATGGAATTAAATTAATCTACAAGATTATGGGATAATTAATAACATTATTCACTAAGTGAAGGAATTTAATGCTCTTGAAGCCTGTAGATGAACGCCAGAAACATCAATTCAGGTAATTAATGACAAACAGGATGATCATTACACAGAAACTATTTAAGAATTACAGCACTTGAGTGCTGAGAATAATTTTATTAAATGATCACAAAGTGACCCGAGCTGGACTAAAGCTCAAACTGAACTTCTAAGGGCACAAACCTAATTTAGAAATTAGTGCTTCCCTTAAGAATCAAATTGCTGAGGTTGGCACGATTTTTGCTTTAATTCAGGATTTTTAACCTTTGCAACTTCAGGATTCGGGTAAATCTCTAAGAAAGAATAAGAACTACTTCAGAACAAGAAATACTTTGAAAGTCCAGTTGCCATTTCAGCTTGAGAAGTTATTCATCACAGCAAATCTGCAGTTCTTCAAATGCATATGAGATGAAGGGGAAGTTATCCTTAATTCTAATTATAGAATTAGAAGAGCTGGACAGTGTGCAAATAGCACCTAATGCCATGGCAGAAAAGATAGAGGTCCTGAAGATTTATGGCTGTGCTAAAACAACTCTCATGAAGGACAATTTTAGTTAAATTACCTCAGGTCGTCACTGTCACCACACGCAGTTTTACTGCAAGGCTCATAATGGGACATTTTGCTTTGAGCTTCAGCCCTTGCAGTAAAACACACATGAAAGTGTTTCTGACTGAGAGGAAAAAACGTAAAATGACAAAGATATTTGTGACAAAATCCTGATGAGTTTTTAGTAAAAAAAAAAACCTTCAGACATCTGAAAACTAGAGCTGGACATTCTGCATTGGGCTAAATTTATCCCAGTGTTATTGAACCTAAGACTAAACCTGAAAAAAAGTTCTGCCTGAAACCCAAAAGGACAAGGTCTTTACTCTGACCTTCAGCATTACACAGACCTTACTGGTTCATTTGTATCAAGATCATTCCTTGATTAATTCCTTTCTTTCTTTTTTTTTTAAATAGAGCCTGAGATTACCCAGATCCATCTTTTACTGTGAGTTTGTAGCCAAACACCTGGTGGCAGATACAGCAGTGAGGGGCAGGATCTGAGCTCTCCCAGGTTCAAAGCTGCTCCATGGATTTGCTCTGGTCAATCTTCCACCTCTGCATTTTACTTTCTGAGATCCCCCTTTCACATCTACAGCATAGTCTCCATGGCAGGGCATCAAACATTAGAGATGATTAATGGAAACAAAAGAGGACTGAAAGTTTCACAAGAGCTTCTACACCAGCACCTTTAAAAAAAGAATCATTTAATAGTTGAAAAAAAAAAATAAAGCAAAAGGAAAAAGTGGGAGTCCGAGAGAAAAAAAAAATAGCTTTGCAATGTACAGTATGCCTAACTATACTAATTATGTTATGCAAATAAAAATTAGGAGAATATAAGTGTAAATAGCAAAACTTTTTTCCAACAATGTAGCAATTACTTGGATGCATTTGCTTGTGGTTTCAAGGGACTGACTTCTAGGAATGAGCAAACCTATTGGGCTTTGTGTTTTCTTTTAATGATGTAGATTTTTTCAATGCTCTCCAGTCCCACTGTGATGAAAAAGCACCCAGCAGATGTGGAGCCATGGTTTGAACTTCATTGAATATTTATATACTGGTGTTGAATACCTTAAACATAATATTTAAAGTCTGAAAAGTTGGAGAGGATTTTTTTTCCCCCTTCCCTGTTCTTCTGTACCTGGGATGTGAAACCTTTTGCGGTGGAACCTACAGCCCAGGTGCTCTAGGACTAGAACTAAACCACCAAAACAGAAGCGTTGATCTTCCTCAATCCTATGGTCAGATCAAAGAATTCTGCTTTGAAATAATTTCAGGGTTACATCATCATCATCATCCAATCTGATACCTCACAGCACCTGAACACCGAGTCTAAAACCAGTGCACAGTAATGCAGGATGGTCAGTTCTTACAAAATCCTTTTCTTAAGTGACCACATAAGAAATATGATTTGTAATCAAGCAACTTGCTCAACTAATATTTGATAGGGAACTCTCACCCTAAACTAGGAAAAGAAAATACCTTATTATGCTGATATTTAATAATAAAACACTTAAAGCAGTATTTCTAGCAGGCTAGAAAGCAATGCCACATAAACAAGGTGTGTTTACTTGTGTGCAACAGTTCTTCACTGTTGGAAGAATACAAGAAATCACTATTTTAAAGAAAATTTTGTCTCAATGAGCTGGAAGTTCTACTGTCAGCCTAGAATGTAGATTATTTTAACAGCTCTGCAGATTTTATGTCTTCTTCTTGTGCTTGCAGCAAGAATTGTGCCCTAAATGTTGTTGAAAGACCTGCAAATTTTGAGTTGCCTTTTACCTGCACTAATTATTTAGCCTCATTTTGATAACACTAAAGTTTAACATCCAAAAGAAGTTCAATTTTATTTATTTATTTAACACAAATTGTTTTCCTTCTTCCTTGCAGAGAAGCTTAGAAGTACCAAAAGAGCCTAAAAGTATTAAAAGTACTATAAGCTCTGCCTAAAAGTACATGCTTTCTTAATTAAAAAAAAAAACTGAGAAAAAAATCTTAACTAAGAAGTGCTTAGCAACAACTGATATTAGAATTAATTGTAAACATGATAACAAATAACAAGCAAACTTTCAACTGCTCCTTTTCTTCTTATTTTTACTTCAATAAAACCTGTCCTAAGCACATACAAAGAATTTAAATACATTACAGAAAGATTACTGACACAGAACTCATTTATAAAATAAAGTCCCACTGGGAGGGGCTCCGCTAATTGACAATTAAGTCATTATCTATATAAAGAGAATACCTATTTGCAGCTCTTTGCCTTTTCTTGTGGAGGATCTTTCAGCTGCCTGTGAAAGGGAGTGTCTGGAGTTAGTAGAAAAGCAGTAGCTTTGTTTAAGGCTTTTGTGGAACTGAAATAATGCTCCTGGGGAAAAAAAAACCCAAACAAAAAACAAAACAAACAAGTATTGGTAATGGTTAAAAAATGTTGGCTTTTCAGGTTTTTTTCAGAACTAGGTGTTTACTCTGAACTTTTAATTTTATAGTAATTAAGGAAAGGGGAAACGAGGGGATGACTATGATACAAATAGCCTGTTAAGATGTTTAATAGTTACTGGTTTTTTGGTTAATATACTGCTTCTCACTTTATTTTATTTACCAACTGTATCATCTTTTTCCTACCCAAAAGCCCTACAGGTTACCTGAATTTATTCTGACCTCCATTTCATCAGGCAGTAATCTCTGCAGAATTAAATGGCTTGTAACTTATTATTTACTGACACAAATAACATCCCTTATCTCAGCCTCCACTGCTTGGATATTCACGTTCTGAGTCCTGAGTCTCAGAGCTCGACTGTGTAACCAACATCTCTGGTTACCTGCAGCGTGTGAAAGGGTACAAAGCTTGTGCAGGACTTTAAAATTCTGTTAAAATTCTTTAGGGGCTTCTAGGTTTTTATAAAATGATATTGGGAGACGAGGTATGAAGGAATAGATCTTAAAGTTATTAGCTTTGCCCTGGCCTGTACAGCTTGTATTGGTCATAATGTCCTTATCTAGTTACTGCAGTAGAAACATGAGTATCTGTAATATCACTGGATCCTAATCTAGAAATTATGCCTTTAAGCTGTGAAGGCAACACCTGCTGCATCTTTTTCCATCTCCTCTTAGTAAGGTGAAAGACAGGCTGTAAAATATCTTTCCCTTATGGGCATAAGTGAAAATACTGAACTCCAAGTTGATTTAACTGAATTTAAATCAAGAAGCTGATTTGTCATCTAGCTGAACTGCTGCAGGTCTCTCCATCAACCCCTCTGTTTGGTGTGTCCCTTCCTTGAGCACCTTCTCTTGGGTTGCATCAAACTGAAGTTAGATGCATTTGCTAATTTGAATTTTAATAATGCTTGGAAGCTCCAGTATTCCTCCAGCATAGATGTTCTTTCCTTCTCCTGGAGACAGGAAAGTTGCTCAGAGCAGTAAGTTCTGGTTTCCTTTTTGGAAATGAAAATGGCACTGAACTCTATAGCTAAACTTGTATTCAAGCCACATCCTGGTGTTGTTTGAGACTCTTATATGAATTTACATATGCATTGCACTGTCTAAATTCTGGGTAAATTCTCCTAAGCATCAGACTGGGGAATAAATTGAGCAGCCTTTGGAGAAATACAGTTGTTTAGTTTTTTTTCCTTCAAGGTTCAGTTCAGTATTAATCAATTCAATTGATTAATAGAGAACAGCACTAAACACACTGGTGGTAATAATCAAACTAGTCATCATCCTCAAATTTATCTTGGTACTTCACATTTTGCCCTTACTGAAGCAGATAAACATACCAGAAAACTTGTAAAGGACTTGGCAAGTAACCTGCATGGGATGAAAACTTTGTTTTCTGCAATATACATTAGGGTTAATGAAAAGGAAAAATAAGTTTCCTGCTTACTGGCTCTGGGTGGTGAACTTGGTAGTGTCCTGCCTCTAAAATAAGACCAAATATGGATGTGTGTTGGAGGAACCTGAGTAGAGTTAAGTAAAACACAGGATCTGGAAACACTCTCTTATGAAATATGTCTGGAGATTTGAGAAAAAAATACCACTTTGCTGATTTGGTGCTCAGGTGTGCAAAGAGTAATTCAGCTTCAGGCTCCTGAGTACAACTGAGTCCTCAGAGTTAAAGGCAAGTGGGTCTGCAACGTGGGACTGCAAGTTTCAATTTTGTGTGGAATTCAGACACCTGAGTCCCACCTTAGTCACTGTTCCCAAGACCTTCACATGAGTGTGTGTTCTACCAAGAGCTGTGAAGAGTTGCCCCATCTTCTGCCTAAACAAGCATTTGTGTTCCAGGGTTTATTATCTGTCCACATTCATATTGTCTATATTTGGCTTAAAACTATCTTGGGGACTGAATACAGAGGTTAGAGTGAGGTTATTTCTTACTTAATGCTTTAATTGGTCTCTGATTAATCTGAACACACGGACTTGTGTATTCCCTGTGGATTACTGGCTTGTTGAACTGCAAGAACTTTTTTTTTCACAGTACCTTGAATCCTTCAAGCAAATCTGTATTTGGAGTTACTGATCAGATTGAAGACACAACTGGCCACCTTTTCTCTGGGGTCCTGCTAATTGCTGCCTCTCCATGGCTGGTAGAACCTTTACCTGTTTGTCTGTCAGCACATCTCCAAGATTTGATTTGCTACATGTTTTCGGAAAAGAGGAGATGGACAATGGGGAAACAGATGGTTTATGGAAAAAAGTTGTGACCATTTGGGATTATATAGTAGACCTGAAGTACTCATTTGCTAGAGAGTCTGCCTGGGCCTGAGATTTGTTAACAGATCATGCCTATTTTTCCTTCCTCTGCTACTCTTCTGTAGGAGAAACAGGTTGGATTTATCATAGAGTCACAGAATGGTTTGTTTTGGAAGGGACCTTAAAGATCATCTCATTCCAACCCCCTGCCAAGGGCAGAGACACCTTCCACTAGATCAGGTTGCTTCAAGCTCCATCCAACCTGGCCTTGGCTTCTCTCAGTAAAGAATTTTTTTCTATTATCTGAGCTAAACCTACTCTTTCAGTGTGAAGCCATTCCCCCTTGTCCTCTCACTCCAGGCTCTTGTAAACAGTCTGTCTCCAGCTCTCCTGTAATCTCCCTTCATGTACTGAAAGACCAGCAGTTTTTTCTTCACAAATAAAATATTTTGCCTACAATTCTTGAAATTTCAACACACCCTTTTCTTCAGTTAGGGTTGTGTTTTGTTTTGATGCCTCCCTCTCATTATTCCTTTGATTACTTCTAACTTCAGCACCAACTTCAGCACAACATGTCCATCCAGCTGTGGGCTTGCCTAAACATCTGCCTTAAGCTTGCTTTACATAAAGTCTGCTGTGACATGGTTACTGTGTATGGGCTGAAGGGCAGAAGGGATCTTTTGGATCCTGCATCACTTCACATTCTGTTCGGGTTTCTACTCTGAGAACTTTTAAAATATCTGATGTACCTGACAGGTCTCCGTTGAGCAGTGCTGATTAAAGAGCAAAGTTTTTGAGTAAAGCACAAGAAGCCCCAAGTCGTTAGTTGCCTGCTGGCTGTGCTCCTGAAGAACGCCGTGTATTTGGTGTTGAGAATAATGCTTTGACCCTCTTTGACCCCACAAAACCACTGTGGGCAATGTGCAGAATGCACATCCCTCTGATGCATATGGTTATTAAAATCTTCCTCAGTCTTGCAACTCTCAGTGAATTTTATCAAATTGTTCACGGCCACAATTTCTTCAAGAAGAGGAAACATGAGGTTACTGCTAGGAAGGAACTTTTGGGTAGTCTTCCATAATTTTAGGAAAAGTGTATTTACTGAGCAGCTGCTGACACAACTGCTGACAACAGTAACACCACGGGACATTTTTAGGCATAAGAAAGTTGGCTGCATTGTCTCAAAGACCTTCTAGAGTTTTTTTCCCAAAAAGTTTCTAAGTTCTGGGTTAATAATAGACAGGAAAGGCTTCCAGCCCACACCCTATGCACAAAATCTGTCATGGACACTCTTGAAACACTCAGAATTTTTTATCACAGACCACCTTCTGAATCTTCACAAGAGACCTGCTTTCCATCAGTACCTTCCTTGTTTGTGAAGGTCATAGAACCACAGAGGGGTTTGGGTTGGAAGGCACCTTAAAGACCAGCTCCACCCCGTGCCTTGGGCAAGGACACCTTCCACTATCCCAGGCTGCTCCAAGCCCTGTCCAACCTGGCCTTGGACACTTCCAGGAATGGGGCAGCCACAGCTTCTCTGGGCAACCTGTGCCAGGGCCTCACCACCCTCACATGGAAGAATTTCTTCCTCAGATGGAGCAGTGCTGAACCATGACCTTCTTAAGGATGTCACCATCTGCATTTACACCATAAAACAACGTGAGGTCTCTCAAAGCTTCAGTATTGATGTATTTTTGCTGCCATCTTACAATGTACACAAGGGAGAATGAATCACTGTCAGGAAGCTCAGGGTGATGCAGCACAGACTGACCAAGGACCATCTTTCCCACTTCTGGTGGAGGTGAAGCTCTTTATTTGGGGGGAAAGAAAGCTGATCTTGGTATTAAAATAAAAACAAACCTCAGTGATTTCACCAGAAGAGGTTTAGATTTAATATTGGGGAAAAATTCTTCGTGGAAAGGGTGGTCAGGCATTGGAACAGGCTGCCCAGGGAAGTGGTGGAGTCCCCATCCCTGGAGGGATTTAAAAGCTGTTTAGATGTGGCACTTGGGGACATGGGTTAGTGGTGGCCTTGGCAGTGCTGGGGGAATGGTTGGACCCTGATCTTAGAGAGCTCTTCCAGCCTAAATAAGTCTAAGGTTTTTGCACACCATCCAGCCCTTCTCCATAGCTTTGTTCACCTTTGGGGTGCCCCTGGTACCCATAAGGGCTCTCTCCTTGCTGTTACAGATACAGTATGGCTTTCTGGGTGACACATGGGACACCTTACCTTCCCATTTACCCTCATGGGAGCTGTGGAGAAAGTATCCTTGTGGTGGGAATGGTT
The DNA here is from genome assembly GCA_013397135.1 of Pachyramphus minor. Classification (NCBI taxonomy): domain Eukaryota; kingdom Metazoa; phylum Chordata; class Aves; order Passeriformes; family Tyrannidae; genus Pachyramphus; species Pachyramphus minor. The sequence continues at coordinate 32,693 of VYXB01004107.1, read as the reverse complement.
TCGTTTTTCCCACCCCAAATAGATCACCAGCATGCCCAAAGGCTTGAAAATAACTTTTGGGTGCCTAATTGTTTTCTGATGAAGACAGAGATCCTTGTGATCCTAACCCCACCTGAGCATCATCTCTCTTCTAGGAGGTGAGGAGGGAACTTGGCACCCACGAGACAGCAATATGCTGAAGGAGGTTGAAGGTATGTGATGCTTTATAAATGTCAGATATGTTAATGCCTTGAAGAAGAAGCACCTTCTCGTGATCAGGGGTCTGCTTTCACACCGTCTGCAGATCTTTCTCTCCTTTCCTCCTCCTGTGAAAAGCAAAAACAAAAGATGGCAAAAAGAACGTGCACCAGATTCGCAGCTGCTGCGATGTAAACACATGTCAAGCAGCACTGAGGAGTGAAATACAGTCCAGGGCTTTGTGCTCTGGTTATTTCATCCAAGGCCACATTCCAAGTAGTTCAATAACACCCAGGAACCCAAACCATCAGCTACAGAAGCCCAACATGACATATGGAATAAAAACTTTTCTGAAGGCAGAAACCAGTTAACTGCAGAATTCACTAATCTTAGCTATTTTTCCGAAGGGACAAGTTGATTTTTTTTGGTGTAAAAAGAACCTAGGAACACCTGAAATCACTGGGAGTTTTTCTGCTTGTTTTTTGTTTGTTTGTTTGTGGGTTGTTCTGTTTGTTTAGTTGGTTTGGGGTTTTTTTTGTTTTGGTTTGTTTGTTTTTTTTTAATAAAGAAAATTAAATCATTAAGTAACTCAGGCTGGTAATGAAGTATCTGAATTTTGTGAATGAACTAAAACCCTCCTATACACAGTGAAAAATTAACTATTTGCCAGAAATCTAGTTGTGTTCTGTTATTTCCAAGTGAGCTGCTATTTCTCTGGTAGAATAAGATCATGTTAGACCAGTTATTTCCTGGGTAGGAAAACCATGAGGGTTTCCCTCTTTTCCCTACAGTACATAAGCAAGTGTCAAATCCAGACGTGCTATTAAGAAATTTTCTCCTCTTCTCTTTTGTGGATGGCAGATAATTCTCGAAATGTGATCCTGTTTTTGTTCTTGGAAGTCTCATGACATCTTGGGAGCAAGTTTTGACTCCTGGGACTTCAGTTCTAATCCAAAATTCCATAGCTTACAATTAGTAGTCTACAATTAAATTCTCGAGAAATAAGTCAAGATAAAATGAGGGCCTTAGGGCCAGAACATAAGTTAGAAGAATTCCACATTTTTGTCCTTTAATATCCTGCCACTAAAACTGAGAGACTTTCTAAAATATTGCTTGTTTTAATGAGAAAGGCTGGCAATAGCTTATCCTTGCCTTTGTCCCAAATCTTCATTCACATGTATTTTGAGATATTTCCCCCTAAATATGAAGATCTGATTGATATTTTTTCCTTGCACCCTCTGGTGGCTGCAAGTCCACATCTATTCAGCGGAGATCAGCAGCTTGACAGGATGTTCCTCTGACAGAGCTGGTATTAATGGATCACTGCAATCCTTCCTATGGCCACAAACACTCCAGGGAGCTTTTGGTCCAGAGCTGGGCCAGGGGGGAAGAAATGCAAGACTACATTCACCGGATTAAGTTCCATATGACTCTGTCTCCATTAGAAACAGATTTGGGAAGTCTGATCACAGACAAGGGCCTAAAATGTGAGCAAAATGTACCTTCCTCTCTCCAACTGCAAACCAATTTTAGGTAGGCTGGGAATGGAGTCAACTGCACTGACTTCAGAGTTTGGTTGTACAGCCTTCACTTCCTGACTCCAGTGGGATATATTTTTTTGCTTTGCTTATAGAAAGGAATGCAATTGATTTGCAGTTTTAAACAAACACTGCACGTACATGCCAAGTGGAATTTGATGGATGTGAAACTGAGCTGTCAGTTGCTCTGCCAATACCTTTACGATAAATAGATATATACACCTTTTATCTAACGTTTTAGTGAAATAATTTTACTTTATGGAAGTGACTCTGTCATCCAGGATGTGCAGAGTCTGTAGTGACCGTGCACATCACGCAGCAATTAAACTTCCTCTGTGAGCAGCTGCAAGTACTGACAGAAAATACTGTGCTAGAGCTGAGTAAAGCCTGGGAGGGTTAATAGTCAGCGTTGCCTTTGCAAGGCAGAGTTCAGCAGGGCTTAACTTCATCTGTTATCTAGAGGGGTTTTGTAAGCCAGCCTGGGCTCCACTGCAGCCAAGCAGTCTGGGTGCCTCAGCTGTTTGTTCTGTGCTCAATAGTTGCTGCCAGTGTTGCTGATGGCTCTGAGGGACCTTGTGCAGATATCTGTCCATACCCACACCAGACCAGCATCACTCTGGCCTTGGGTTCTCTTCACCAGTTGTGAACTATGTTGATTCAAAACTGGGAGGAGTGGCCGATACCTCAGAGGGTTGTGCTGCCCTTCATAGGGGCTTTGATTGTTTGCAGAGGTGGGCAGAGAAGGACCTTCTGAAACTGGACAAGGGCACCTGAACCTGAGGAAGAATTTCTTTACTGTGCAGGTGACCAAGCACTGGAACAGATTTCCCAGAGAGGGTGTGGAGTTGCAGCTTTGCATTCCTTCATAGAGGCAAAGAATCATTTTCGTTGGAAAAGACCTCTGTGATCATTAAGTCCAACAATTCCCCCAGCACTGTCAAGGCCACCACTAATCCACATCCCCAAGTGCCACATCCACATGGCTTTAAAATCCCTCCAGGGACAGTGATTCCACCACTGCCCTGGGCAGCCTGTGCAGGGCTGAACAACCCTTTTTTGTGAAGAAATTTTCCCAATATCCAACCTAAACCTCATCTGGTGCAACTTGAGGCTGTTTCCTCTTGTCCCTTGTTCCCTGGGAGCAGAGCCCGACCCCCCCCAGCTCCCCCCTCCTGTCAGGGAGTTGCAGAGCCAGAAGGTCCCCCCTGAGCCTCCTTTTCTCCAGGCTGAGTCCCCCCAGCTCCCTCAGCTGCTCCTGCTGCTCCAGCCCCTTCCCGGCTCCGTTCCCTTCTCTGGACACGCTCCAGCCCCTCAACATCTTTCTTGTCATGAGGGGCCCAAAACTGAACACGTTAAACTCTTTGACTTCCCTTGCAAAGAAAGGTTATACATCTGCCTTTATTGTTCCCACTTTTTGTCTATTCCTTGGTTCCCAGTAGAACTTCTACCAGGCAGAGCAGACGTCAATGCTCATTTCACTCTGAGCTGAAAAATGCTTGATTTGCTCCTGTATGAACATCTCAGAAATAGATGAGTTTATTGCCCTCATTAAGGGAACAAGCAAACTTGAAATTTAAAAACATATGGAGCTTCTGTGTTATTGCAATAAAAATGCAGCGAGCTGTGAATTTCTTTTCACATATGTGGGGGGATTTCTACTGTTCAGTTCTCAGCTTTATTTTGCCAGAATAAAATATTCAGAATTTTCTTTCCCTGAGAAAAGATGGACACTGTCAGAAGGAGAAACTCATCCATTTTTCTCCTTTCAGAGAAGCAGCTATGCAAAATAGGTGAAAGATGAATGTGTATTTCTGGTGGTTTAGATACTGAAGCATGAACAAATTAAATTTTATTTTTGCTCAAATAGCTTTGTGGAACAAAAAAGGTAAGTGGCATGTGATGAAATATCCTTAAATCTGTTAAAAAAAGAGAAAAGCTAAGAAATCCATACATGCAGGATGATTGAGAAAATTTCTTCTTTAATCCACAATTAGAGATTGCAATAATATTTCTTATATTTAAGTCCAATGCTTGTGCACAGAAGACCCAAATTTGAATTTCTTTCTGTTGGTCAAACTTGAAGCACTTAGGTTGCAGTTGTCAGTCCTCACCGTCTGTCCTGTGTCAGAATTCTGTTGTGTAAAGCTTCGAAGGTTTCCTATGACAAAGCCAGACGTTGTGTTGGTGCTTCTGGTGCTGACTCCCTGTTTGCAAGCTGGAGAGGACAGAGCTGCTGCCTTCACAGCAGGTCTGTAAGAAACAGGGCAGCTCTGGGCTCCCAGCAGAGGAAAGACATGGACCTGTTGGAGCGAGTCCAATGGACTGATCAGAGGTGATCACCCAGATCAGAGGGATGGAGCAGCTCTGCCGTGAGGAAAGGCTGAGAGGACTGGGATTGTTCACCCTGGAGAACAGAAGGCTCTGAGGTGACCTAATTGTGGCCTTTCAGTACCTGAAGGAAACCTGCGAGAAAGATGGAGAAGAACTTCTTCAAGAGCATGGAGTGACAGGACAACGGGGAATGGCTTTAAACTGGCAGAAGGCAGGTTTAGATTAGCTCTTAGGAAAAAGTTCTTTACTGTGCATGAGGGACTGGATTCATATCTCACTGCATAATTACTAGGTCGAATTAACCAACTTCTTTGAGTGTATGGGGAGAAGGGTCCAGGCACATCACCTGCAGCCAGCATGGTAGCTCAGAAGGGACATGACACCAGAGCCCTGTGGTAAGAGCCTGTCAGTCAATAAAGGCTGGATGGTGACCCACCCACACCATGCCCCTGGAGCCTCTGATTGCCTGACTCACCCCTCACTCCGGCCAGGAGGGCACCGAGTGGTCAAGGACCTGATTGTCCCNTCACCCCTCACTCCGGCCAGGAGGACACCGAGTGGTTGTCCCGCCTGGGAGGGGGAGGCCACAGTGGCCAAGACCTATAAATAGAGGCACAGAGGGGCTCTATTTTAGTTCAGCTTTTCTCTCTTGTGACCTGGCAGTGTGTGACTCTTGGTGGTACTATTTTTCTTTCTTCTTCTCTGTTTCTTTGCTCCTTTCTTCTTAATCCCCTTTCTTCCTTTACTCTTTTCTTCCTCTTGTGGGTGACTTAAAACTGATGTGTGGTATTTCACTAAAGTTCTGTGGGGTTGTTTTTTGCTGGGTACTTTAGGGCAGTGCTTCTCCTTGTTACTCCTGAAAAACTATTTGCCAAGGTGCTTATTCTCTCACTAAATGAAAAGAAGTCTCTTGGGGGTAAGTCTGTGGGGTTTTTTCTCTTTATGTGAATTTGAAGTATCAAGGAACCAAAGGCTCTGCAAAAGTTTCATGTGGGAACTCTTCAGAATCTTAAGTATAACTAAAACTCCTGGGCAGCTTGTGGCTTGAACATGGGGCTTTAGACTGTGGGGGTGGTGAGGCCCTGGCAAAGGTTGCCCAGAGAAGCTGTGGCTGCCCCTGGATCCATGGAAATGTCCAAGGCCAGGTTGGACAGATCTGGGACTAACGTGGGCTAGTGGAAGGTGTCCCTGCTCCTGGCACGGGGTTGGAGCTGGCTGGGCTTTAAGGTCCCTTCCAATCCAAACCACTCTATGAGACTTCTGGTGGGTTGTTTTGGGTCTTTTTTACACTCTGTGGCTGTGAACTCCATAGAAATGCTCATAGACAGATCTGCAGCTATTCAATGGGCTTGCTGTCATGTGAAGGTGGAGGACACTGCTGAGTTACACCTGGTGGGCAGCAGGACACACAGATTCCCCCCTGGCAAGACTAATGAGATGAGGGGTTACCCTTTCCTCTAAACACCCCATAACAACTTTTATACACCCCCAACACTTTCAATTCCAAATCCTCTTTGCCCCTGCATCCCAGAAGTTCTGTAGCTCTGCAGGCAATAACACTTGCTATCTTATACAGCAAACTAGAGGAAGAGCTTTTTTTTGGTTGCCTGGCTGTGGTGGGTTTCACAAGGACAGTGATCTGATCCCTCTCCTTTGGAAATCGTGGGAGTTGCCAATTTGGTGCAATTTATTCTTCCCCACATCTGTGGGTGCCTCCACCAGGCATCCTTCCCCCATTCTTACAAGGCCTTTTTAATTTGACTCACTTCTACTCAGATAGTACACAGAATAGTCTATGAATAAATAGCTGTTCATTAAAGGATGCATTTGTTCATTTTAAACACTGTCAAAAACAATTTCTTAATGCACATGCAGAGGTGGGTGGAATAAAGATTTCCTGGGCTTAATCCTAATGTTGCTTATAATTGGGATTTTTTTCCCTATAACCCCCATTGTACATGAAATTTTTCTCTTTATGTTCAGACACATTAGTAGGTCACCAAGGCTCCTTGTTACGTTTTGGGGTTTTTTTTATCTGTTTCATAAATACAAGCAATCTTTCTTTATTTCAAAAGCTTTACTTGTCTCTCAGGGAGGGAAGGGGTGGTATTTCTTGGAGCAGGAAGGAACCTGAAAGCCTATTGAATGAGACGTATTCAAAGGTCTTATTTTTAAAAAGTGAATAATCTGATATACGCCTGAATCATGAAAACAGAATTAGCTTGTAATTCCACACTAGCTTTTCATTAGCCTCAGCAATTTAATTTTATTCTAAGAGAGAAAGAATAAAAAGCCACTCTTGTTGCATGCAGGACTATATCACTGGGCTAGCAGGGCTTTTCTTACAGTCTGTTTGTGAAAAGGAGAAGGAAAACAACAGCAAAACATGACAACCTTTTTTTCCCAGTGACCAAAACAAGTGCAAGTTTGTTAACAAGCCACAGACTCAATAAAGCTGTAAATATTTGAAAAAACACTGTGTTCCATCAGAGCAGCCACAACACCTCTCAGCTTTTCCTATTTTCAGACTTGTTTCTTCTGGCTTTGCTCAAATTGTTGTAGTTATTTCCCCTTGTCCTCCTGTAGAAGTGCCTGTGTTCTGTATCCAAGGAGGCAGTGAGTTCCTCAGCTCTCAGCAGGGGTAATGTATTTAACACTTTTGAGCACAGAAGTGATTTAGACTTGCATCTGTTGGGTCCACAAATACTCATTGGTGAGACCTCCTGACAGGGAGAAATGTGCCTAAACCTTCAGTTCTTGAAATTTTATTTATTTTTCACTGTTTATGCAGCTGAGCAAGTGGAATTGGAGCAGCAACTTGCTGGCAAGCCAAACTTTTGTTCCCAGTAATGATAAATCAGGCACTTAACCTTTCAGGGTAAATGTGCTTCACTCTGGACAGACTCCCTTGGAAAAGGGCTTCTGGTTTCTTTTATTTCAAGCTGAGGAAACATCAGGACATAAACAGTAGCTTTACCCTTTTCACAAAAAAATTGCTTGGCTGGTCTTGATGTCAGAGAAGGTTGGGAGGGACTTTGGGATGTCTCAGATCCAAACTCTTGCTCAAAGCAGGGTCAAATCTGAACCTGGACTGTTTGTAGCTTTTATCTACTATGCTCTTGGAATTCTCTAAGGATGGAGACTGCATAGCACCTCTGAGAAACTATTTATTTTGCATTAATTTATAATTGTAAGTGCCATACAATGGATGTCACTAACCTTTATTAGCACACAAATGCATGTTGTTTCAATGCCACCAACTTTTAAACCTCTGAGTCAGTGATAGTGAGAAATGTAAAATGGTTATTTTCCTTCTTAAAGGTTCATTCATGAAATATTTAAATGGGATTAACTTCCCTGTGTGAAACTTCCTTTGCATCAAAGGAAGATGTATTCCCAGTAAGTTGTGATGGGTGATGCCTGAACTGGTAAATAAATATTCAGCGCTGGTGCAATACAATAATACATTCTTGTATTTTGAAAAAAATGAGATGGACTTGTTTCATTAAGTTAATTTTATCTCCAAAATGGTTTATAAATGGAAACCTGTTCAGGCAAACGAGCTGGTATAAGAAGCTTTATCTATATTGCAAAGTGTCAGTACGAGTTCCTTTATTAGATGGAAGAAGGATCATGAAGTACAGTTCCAGTATAATTCAAAAAAATCTAATTACTGCCCTACATAAGTTCTTTTTGCATGGACTGAGGAGCTTACTCAATATCCCCAAGGGGGTTTGGGTTCTTTATTGAGCTTTTTGCATACGTTTACAGGATCTTGTACAACAGTTATTTATCTCTGCCGTTTCTTTAGGCACTGACTTGCTCTCATCAGCATTGCAAGGTCACCTTCTCTGACTTGCTTTTCACAGAAGGCAGGAAACACAATGGTTTGATATAAAGCTGAAAAAAAAAAAAATCCCAGTGTATTCAGCCCTGTCATTCATTCCTGTGATGAAACCATGGCATAGAACCATGTCCATAAATAGAGAACTTCTTTCTGACCTGCTAGAACAGTTCAGGTGTGTGTGTCCCAACTGTTCCTACAGCAAACTGTTTGGAGTCTTACTCATTCATCTGGCACAAAAGCTTTTAAACTTGTTCGGAATGAGTTGGGCCAGGAATTATTTTATCTACTCTTGTAACAATTTTGCCCTTAACTTTGTCCCTTCGTTCCTGGTATTTTTCATTGGCAGTGACATAAGTGATGTACTTAAAAGTAAAGGCAGGGCTTTTTGGCTCTCTCTTAGTACATAAGTTGTACAGCCTGAAACCTAATGCAGAAAAGTGTGTTTTTTAAGTTTGTTAGATGAATTGCTCTGTGAGTGTCCTCATACTCTTAAGGTCTTACTGGTGCTAGAAGAATCTTACGTTGCTCAGATAAGTTCAGCTTGGGTCTTTTCACTTGCCTTTCTATGTTTACATCCTTGTCCTTAAACCAACTCTTCTGGCTGCTTGTGTTAGGTAATTTATTCTTTCCTGAGTGTCGAATACAGTGTTCAGTACTTCAGGTCTCAGCATGGTCCTGCAAACCCACACTTCTCTGAAGGTGTTTCTAATTCATATTTCCACGGCTGTGTGTCTTGCTAGAAATAAACACAAGTTCTTCATTCCTTGGCCTGAACTTTCAGAGGCACCTTTCAAGACTTTATGTGCCTTCCCTTACCATCTCCACTACAGGAACACATTCATGATGAGTGGAGAGCTCACTGAAAGCTTTCCCTCAGTTAGAGCAGCTCTGAGGTTGTTCTAAGCAACACCTTCCAGTGGTGCAAGTTCAAAGGTAAAACATTTTCAGTGTTCCCTTTCCTTTACACCTGTAGGGGCTTCTGAGCACCTAAAACCTCATTTATAAAATGCAGAAGTGTGCACACAGCCATTGGATCCCGTGCAGTCCAGGAACACACAAAAGGGAAGGGCCTGGATAAGCTTAGAGTTTTCCTCATGCATTATCATGGGATCACAGAATGGTTTTGTCTGGAAGGGACCTTAAAGAACATCGAGTTCCAAGCCCCTGAAATGGGAAGGGACACCTCTCACTGGACCATTTTTCATTATTTGAAGAAACATGAGAGAATGGCCTTGAAGACCACGACCATGACTTTGTCATGTGTCCCACCACAGCAACCTCATCTCCTGAATGCAGAGCCTTTACTTTTACGAAGCTGTGAGCAAAGCAGTTGCAACAGCAAAAGTTCTGCAAAGTCCTTGTAAAATTCATAAAACAGATTATGAGAGAGGTTTGAACTTCTACCTAAACTTGTCCTTTCAGACTAATCAGCAGCATGTTTAGTTTAGAGACACTTCCTCGTCCCCTGACATCTCTAGGAGATAGAGACATTCAGCTCCTTATGAAGAATTTTCAAGCAGAACTGTAGGGTAAGGAGATTTACCCTGGAGGTAACCCCACATTGTTCATCAAGAACAGAGAAAAGGATGAGATGATTTCAGGAAAGAACAAAACTGGCTTTTGAGATCATGTTAAGTTTTGTATTTGCAGTCACCATGCAGGGTGGGGACAACAAATATGTGGGCACTCAGAACCAGAGGATATTTTCATACATGTTTCTTAACAACATTAGAACAGGACTTTTATTAGGAAATAATTTTTTTTTTTATTTTAAGGAAGGTTGTTGTTCTTTCTTCCTGCATGACTCAAAGAAAAAGTCAATGTAAAGTAGAAATTCTCTTGCTAATTAACCTCCATTTATGAGAGGGGTAAGAAAAATTAAAAAGCAGTATAAACACAGAAACAAGGTGCATTAAAACTAAAGGGTTTGGGTGATGCTGTTGTGTTGACCACAACAGTGAATAATGAAGCAATAACGAATCTGCTCTCTGGACTAAACTTTCAAGTGACAGGAATCTGTAGATCTGGTCAAGTAAATAAATAAGTGGTTGTACAAAAGCTTCAGCTGGTTCCAGCTCCTTCATTTGAAAGCTTCCCTGCTCAAAAGATGGGTACTTACACTGAGTAAAGCCAGGTCCATGTTCAAGCATCTTGAATTCTTAATGCAGTTGAGCACAGCAGTGAATAGGGACAGATATTGGTGTTAAGCAAAATAGGCCCGTTCTTCTGACACAAAATGACTCTGTCAGCAGGAACATGATGTCTTACATTTGAGGGAAGAGTTGACTGCTTTTATTTTCCTCTCCTGTACATGGCTATTCCATAACAGGGTGCAGACCAGGGATGTGATGCACCTAAAGAGTCATTCTCAAGGTGTGAGCACTGGCAGCTCACCCAGGAGATATGGGAAAGGGAGGGAATAACCTTGGGACATGTGAAAAATACTGGGAAAAATGGCTGATCATGTCAAGGGCATGTGATGCAGTGGAAAGGTGAAAACATGGGGAGAAATTCAGATTCAGAACTTAGAAGTACAGAACTTCCTTAGCTTTCAACATACACAGGCAATACACAAACTGTTTCACCCAAAGATTTTTTTAAAAAAACCCCACAATTAATATCTAGAGTGCTCCCCCTTTTCTGATCACAAAATTTGTTTTTCTCATGTGAAATTCTATTGGGGGGTTAGTTAAATCATTTATTTCATGATAATTACAGTGATGAAATTACCTTGATGGGAAGAGGTGACCAACATTCTTTGATTTTTCCAGTCACAGTGCTGTAACCACTTGGTATTAGCCCAAGTGACTGTGGTATCAGAACCAATATGCTGCTTCAAAAAAACATATAATAAATAAATAAACAATCCAAATAAAAAGTGCTCTCCAGTAACAAACACATCGTAAATTCAGGGGTTTTCCCCTCTCCAGTTCTTCCACTGCACTGCCATGTTGTAGTGACCTACATCCAGGTTTGGAGGATGTCTAGAGGAGGGAATGGAGCTGGGGAAGGGTCTCCTGCACCAGGAGCAGCTGAGGGAGCTGGGGGGGCTCAGCCTGGAGAAAAGGAGGCTCAGGGGGGACCTTCTGGCTCTGCAACTCCCTGACAGGAGGGGGGAGCTGGGGGGGGTCGGGCTCTGCTCCCAGGGAACAAGGGACAGGAGGAGAGGGAACGGCCTCAAGCTGTACACACTAAGGAAAATTTCTTCATGGAAAGGGTTGTCCAGCCCTGGCACAGCTGCCCAAGGCTCCACTGGGTGGAGTCCCCATCCCTGGAGGGATTTTAAAGCTGTGTGGTGTGGCCTTGGCAGTGCTGGGTTAATGGTTGGACTCTACGATCTTAAACCTGAATGATCACATGATTTAACCACACTCTTCTTCAAGGCAACCTTTTATCATCTTCTCTTCCATCTTAGGGAAATCTTTATAATCCCTGTATGTTTTTCAGCTTAATTTTGACTCTACATTCAAGTCACAATTTCCCTTAATTAAACTTCTAGCAATGTTCTGCCTTCAGAAAAACACTAATAATAATTGAAGTGTCAAAGCTACTTGTATTTACTACTGGAGATGCATTCTGTTCCTCCAAATATTATAAACATTATAACATAAATTATTGACCTGAAAGCTGTTCTTTTGTTGCTGCCACCTCCAAACTCTTCACAGACAAATAAGAGGAAAAAGTACACGTTAGCAGTATGAGAATCTGTCATTGGAAAACTGAAGCCCTTCAATATAAGGGGAAATTGCAAATGCTGGCTTGAGATACATCATCAAAAGTGAAGAGGGAGCCTTAGATAGACCTAATACCCCAAGATACATATGATTAAATAAGTATAAAACTATACATAGGAAAACAGTTCACACTCGTGGGCAAATCCCCTCAACCCAAAATTGCTCAAACAATGATCTCAATGGGGAATGAGCTTATTTGCTGTAGAAATTCATCAGTGGAGAGTAAGCTCTTCCTCTCTGACAGCTTCATCCATTTTCCAGACATGATGCTGGCTGTTATTTTAATTTTCTTGACAAGAATTCATTATAGCATCAGCAGTTTCAGGAGATCTTGGCTTGACAGGAGCTATGGAGATGCTACACTGGATGGCCCTGGATTTTTCCTGTGTCCTTGGGGGTCAGGCCCTTAAGGGCTCACAGTTTTTATTTCATATTCCATATCAATGCAGAGATAAAAATGCCATTATTAGGGGCTTGAGGCTTCTTTGTCATTCCACAGGAGAAAGATATTGATGAATTCTAAGTATCCCCAATTATAAATTGATCAATATACTGCTGGGAAACTCAGTAAAAAAGAGGGGGAAATAATTCAGCCTAAAACACGTGGTATGGAATATAAGCATGCCAAAAATATTCTGTCCTGTTCTGGTATTGTTCTGACTCGATAGGAAACCGTCATGGATTTATTTTCTTATTAATACAGAATGCCAAACTCTCAAAATATCTGTCAGCATCCTTTAAAGGCTTGTGTGATGGCAAAGCCATATTGTGCCTGACATGTTCCTCAGTTGGGAACAGTCAGAAATAGGATGGAAAATGCCTTTTCCTTGCTGTGGGTTTTGATTTCCAGTAATAAAAGTTCTTCTGCTTGTGACACACAGAAATGTTAACAATGCAAAATAAAATATCTAATATTACAGTAAGCAAAAAAAAACCCCTATGTTTTTCCTGTTCTTTTGAGCTGTTTTAGAAAAGTGGTGGTTTTTTTTCCAGTAGCTTTCACATTTTGTTCTGTTCATTGAGGTACATGATACAAAACTCCACAGAGAACATTAAATATTAAAAAACTGGGGGGTGGGCTATGAAAGGCTTGTCCACAGACATTTTTTAAGGCTGAGAACTGCACTGTAAGTTACTTTGTCAGTATTCATAAAACTTAAATAAAGGTCATGCATTCTGCACAATAGAAAAAAAAAGATACAAATAAATATGTATTATTCAATTATTTTGGGGTTTTTTACAATGATATTTACTTCTACTGTGAATGTGTTTCCTTTGGATTAAATAGAAGTTAGAAAAAAGAGGAAAACTGTTTTAAGGCAGTAATTTGGGGTTCTCTTACAACTGTTATTATATTTTTTGTGTGTGTAATTGACCCCCAAAATTAATTCAGTCACCAATTGCATGATTAGGAGGAAGTCACTCAGTTGTTGGAATAATGGGGATAGCTTTCAACTTCTGATGCTGTAGCACTGACAACAAAAAAGTAATTTTTTTTCAGTAGGAAAGAAGTTGGATTTTGCCCCGTTGTGTCAGTGTCTGTTGAAATTGAGCTTATAGGTAAACTTCTGTTCACAAATCTGCTACTGAGATATATTCTATCATCATCATCAAGTTGCCACTGCTGTGGTGGTGGAGTCTGTCTGCAGGACATTTATGACTGTCATTGACTTCAGTGGGAAAACAGATATTTTTCCAAGCACCTACTGGCTCATTATTCCTCTCTGCTACACGAAATTGTAGATATAAAGTTCTGGAAGAGATGCCAAGAGCACATATACTGTGAGCAGACCTAAGTCAAATTCAGGGATGATTTTTTTGAAAAGTAATTGTAGTCCATGGCTTGCAGTCCCTTCAGCAAGACTCAGGATCACAGAATCACAAAATTGTTTAGGTTGGAAAAAACCTCTAAGATTATTGTGTTCAGCTGTTCCCCCAGCCACCACTGATCCATGTCCCCAGGTGCCACACCCACAGGGATTTTAAAGCCCTCCAGGGATGGGGACTCCACCACATCCCTAATCCTGGGATATTTCTGGAAGGATCCTGACCCTGCTGAGTGCCAGGTGTAACCTGCAGAGGGGCTGCTTTGGAGGCAGCACAGGTGCATGAGGCTGGGTGCAGAAAACATCCCAGAGGCTGAGAAAATCATGACCTCATGAGCCTCCCCACCCTGTCCTGGTGAATGCACGACTTGTCTTTGCTGCTAAGTCAGGATTTGGACAGGTTACCTTGGAAGGAAGCAGCAACACTCACATCTCCAAGCAGATGGATAAGAGGTGTTGTGAGCAGCGTGTTTATTCCCTTGTCTGAACTAACAAAAATATCCTGTAGTAAACCCAAATATCTGCTGTTCAAGAATCCAAATCACTCATTTTTCAAATTAATTTTCTAATTTTTTTTTCCTCCCAGTGGCTCCCAAAGGAAAAGTACTTCCCACTGTCTTTGTAAACTGTTCCCACACACGACAGCAAACGGACGAGCCCACTAATAATTTCCTTTGCAAAGGGTGTAACTGAGCCTTCCTGGGACAAGTTAACTGCTGCTGAAAAGGGCTCTGGGGAATGATTAGAAATGTTCAGTTGGGAGCTGGTTCAAGAGGCCAGTGGCTGCCTTGACAGTTGGAATGTGTAGGAATTTTGGTTTATCCAAAGGCATCCGAGCTCTTCTTGACCCCCTGTGATTAAATGCTCACTGGTAGCTGCTCCAAGGATTGTTTCAATATTGCTCAACCAGCTGTAAAAATTTGGAACACCACAACAGGAAGATGTGTTAATGGTGAGTAGCACCAGAGGGGATTATAAAAAGAGTCTTTTAACAGGCAAAGCAGTTTTTTGATGAGAAAGGGTGTAGCAGAATTTTGGGTCTCGATTAGTCTGATAGGAGAGGATGTGTCCCATCCTTAGGGATGGGACAAGTGGATTTTATAGCAGTACCAAAGAGTGAATAGGAACCAACCCCAAAGGGAAACCTTCTCGCAGCCACCATTTTAAGAACAGGAGGCATCCTAATTCAGCCTTGTCTTCGATACCACTAGTTGAATAAATGAGAATAAATCAGTTTTCCATAGGAAAGGCTGTTGCATGCCCAGCCAACAGTATATGAACTGCATGGAGGACTGCTAGGTGTGGAGGAGGTGGCCAAATACCAGTGTAAACATTTATTTTCCTGCTCTAGAATGGGGAGTGCAGATTGATGGAGATGCTTTCCATACTAGAGCCTTCAAGAGCTCTCTTAAAGAGATCTCAGAAAAAAATCTGGCAAACTATGGAGTGAATCACGACTTCTCTGGGTGACAAGGCTGCAGCCAGATTGTGGTTCATAAACAGCTATAAAAATACCCCCCAGTGTTTATAACTGACTAGAAAGTCCTAGTGAAAGACCAAGAGCCACAAATTAAATATGGCACAGGATAAGAAAACAGAGGATGACCCTGCACTGCTGTATCTTCTGTGTGAGTAAGAGTTTGTAGGTGATCCCTTTGCAAGGAAAGCCCAGGAGATGGTCAAGAGCCAGTGCTCAAAGGGAGTGTGGGAAATGCAAGGTGAGTATGTGGAGTGGATGCTCCACATCATACTTTTTGCCTTCTGTTCTCTCTAAGTCTGTCTGTCTCCCATGTCAATCTCCTACAGATATTCAGCTATGAGGAAGCTCCTTCTTATTTCTTGACCAACAACCAGGTTTTTACTCCCACCAAAATGCCCTGACCCTTTCTAATACCTGGTGTTTAAGCACTGAAGATAACCTGTGGCTCATACAGATACAGCTTTAAACTCAACACCAGATACTCAAATTCATGCTCAGCCCTGTTCTAATCCTTCACACTTCTCCTCCCTACACCTTCTTCTGGTTGCTTGGCCTGGGAAAGCAGCTGAGCTGTTTGGGACTGGAGAAAACTGTCTTATCACATGCATCAATTTTCACACTGTCTAAAATCCCTCAGGTCTGGGGTTTTTTTGTTAGCTAGGTATTTATGAAGGCATGCAGTTAAACAGGAATTGATAAAAAGGGGACTTGTGAGGAATTGGAGCACTATTTGTGTGGCATAGAGTACCCATTCCCTGACATTGTGCTCCATTGTCCTCTACCATCAATCCCTTCCACACCATTGGGCTCTTGGGTGCTCAAGTGTGAGCTATCTCAGGTTATTTCTTTCAACAGCTTTTTCAAGGTGATTTTTCACAGCTGAGGCTCCTCTCTGGCCAAAATCCCTTAAGCAACAGAACCACTCTGCAAGCAAGAGTCTTGGAAATTTATTTCCTTGAAAACAGGCTGTCTTGCTTCTCCTGTAAAGATTCTTGTACTCATTTGATAAATCCACATGACACATCTACCCCACTGCCACTTGGGCTCGTGGACATTCTTTGTCGCTGACAGGTTAATGTGACTTCAGTCTCGAGAAATAAAAATGCTCTCAGTGCTCAGTTTCACTCACATCATTGTGTGTGTTGCCCAGAGGAGCTGTGGCTGTGCCACCCCTGATGGGTCTTGGAGCAACCTGGCCTAGTGGAAGGAAGGTGTCCCAGCCCAGGGAAGAGGGGTTGGAACTGGTTGAACTTTAAGGTCCCTTCCAGCCATTCTGTGATTCTGTGACTTCAGTTTTTCTGACTACAGAGTAGTTGCATCACTTAAATGAGTTCAACCACTTAGAAGCAGCGTGGAACCTTTCCAGTGTATCTGCCACAATTACTATATTTGAGTGTCATGAGATAAAAATAAGCGGAGTGTTTATTTTAGGCCTGTGTTTAAACAGAGAGCTAGGGCTGACATTAATTTTTTTAAGTACTCTGGAAAAAATAATCCATCTTAACTGCTACTCCAACCTGCTCCTCAGTGCTTCTTCAAGCCTCGTAAACATGAGTGGAGAGGTTGTCAACAACAATGTGAATTACTCCAAGGGCAGGTGCATATAACAGTAAATATATAACATGCTGGTGATCTTGCTACTGCCTATGGCACTGCAGTGAAAAATGTGTTTCTTCTTAGTCATTGGAAAATTGCTGCTGCTTGTTTTGTTGTGGTTTTATGATTCAAGAGTAAAAGGGTGTTCCAAGAAATTGTGCCATTTGATGAGGTCATCCCTTCACTTCTGCTTTGTTTCCTTTTATTCAGTTAATTTACAGGGGATAACTGTCTTATTGGGGATTTCTTTAAGGTCCCTTCCAACCCAAACCATTCCATGATTCTATGACTGCATAATCATTTCCCTGCATTAAATAACCTTCTTTTAAGTATTTTTCCAAATGTGTAACTTTACAACTACTAATAAAATCTTCCTACTTGATTATATTTCCATTCAGTCTTGGCTTCTGTGAGAAAAGGATTTTTGCTGTGATTGTTTCTAAAAATGAGGACCTTGCTGTTCAAAGTCTCACGAGTGATCTTAAGGATTAGTCAAACAGAAGAATGAGAGCTGCTGTGTAGATATCCAAACAGCTTTTACTTTCATCAACAATTAATTGGTGCCCAGAAAGAATGGAGATGAACTTGAAGAAAACTTCTCAGAAGGGCTCTAAGGAAACAGAAAGAAAAATAAATCTGATGAGGCAATATATGAGAATGTTGGACGAGGTTACAATCCAAAGTACACATTTAAAGTGAACACCTTAAAACTCATGGAGGGAATTCGAAGTATTTCTATGTAATTTCAGGGAAAATATGATGTTCTTAATTATTAAAGATTTCCCATATGACAAGTTCTTTCTTAATGCATCATATGCAGTGTAGTTGAACTTCTGTTTTCAAGGGTGTGTCACCAAAAAATCAGATGAATCAGAGGTCTCTGTCCTTCCTGTATGTCCTTCTCCCTGCTGAATTAGCTGTGAACATAGATAATATGGAGAGCATCTCATTTTTCTTTGCAAGGTACTTTCTTACTTTGGGAACAGTGAGCAGCAAGATTTGGCTGTTAGGAAAAACAAAGTAGGGCTATAACCATTTCACAAAGATATTCGTGTTACTGATGTCTGAAGATGCAATAATCATATATCATGTAGCACAGTAAGAGAGGTGAAATGCATTATCTTTTCTGTGTCTAGAAGATTAAAAAAAATTGGTGCAAACATTTTATAAGCAAGACCAGCCAAGACAAGAAAATTAAACTGATTTTTGGTGTGTTTGAGTTTATATCCTAAGATCTGTTTTCTTGAAAGTGCTGTACACTCTCCACTCTCGATTTTCATATTGAAATCTAGGAACTGCAACACTCCAGACCCCCTTCTGACATTGTAAAAGTGTTTCAGCCTTTTTAGTATCACTTTCTAGCCTGGAATTGGCAGGTGGATTGGAGAGTTTTTAGTTTATTGCGTGAGAATCACAGAATCAAAGAGGAACCGCAGAGCTATTCATTTACCATCTAACAGCTGGATCACATCCAGCTTTGAGGTACAATCCTTTGCAACTTTCCCAGACCAGTCCCTAATTAAATTAAAACCCAGAAAAATCAGAGCAGTCTTGGCAAGGCATTTTAAGATACTGCAGACTGGTGGCTTGGAGAGATGGAATTAGGCAGCTTTGGTTTTGGCCTACAGACTGCTGAAAGAGCAGAGGGGCGTTTATGCCAAGATGAGTTCTCAAAGTCACAGTTCTTTACTCACTCTCGAGCTCATTCAAACCACTACAAAACACAGAGATCCTCAGAAACTTATTGATCTTTTTGGACTGTTGTATTTCCCTACATGGAGGGATGGGATTACATTGGTACCTTGAAGCGCAGTTCAGATCTCCATTGTCATAGAATCATGGACTGGTTTAGGTTGGAAGGAATAAAAAGACCATCTCATTCCAACCCCCTGCCATGGGCAGGGACGCCTGCCGATATCCCAGGTTGCTCCAAGCCTCATCCAACCTGGCTTTGGACACTTCCAGGGATGGGGCAGCCAGAGCTTGTCTGGCCAGCCTGTGCCGGGGCCTCAGCACCCTCACAGGGAAGAATTTTCTCCTAATATTCAATCTCAATCCACTTTCTTTCAGTTTAAATCCATTCCTCCTTGTCCTATTACCACATGCCCAAGGTATTTGTTTTGGGTGACTTGTGCTGATCTGCAATAAGCACATTCCATATGAGGGCTTAAAACCCTTTATACAGTGTCTGTGCCCTTCCTACTGTGGGATGGGCCGTGAACACCCTGCAGAGCTCCTGATCCATTGGCTTCTCACTTACAAAATACCTCAGCCATGGAAAACTCCCCTGCCTTCACACACCTGCAGGGCTTAGGGGCCAAGGTCTGCATGGAATAGGTGCCATGGCACACTGCCTGTAGTGAGAGCAAACCAGTCAGTGAGCTGGCAAATGAACCCCCAAGACTACTGCAAAGCAGGGAGGAACTGACTCCAGAAGCTTCTTCCAACTAATACTTACATAATTCCACGCATTATAAGAGTATGAAAAGCCTTAATCTGTACATTGCTTACAAGTCCATGGAGATTGAACTGTAATAGCAACATTTTTTTCCAATTTCTTTTCCCATTTGCCTCTTAAAATAGTGTGATCAAGAAGAAAAATGCTTCTTCACTTTATCCAATGACTGCAGAGACTGGATAGTGGCACAACTGATGCCCAAAGTTGTTGTGGCAAGGGAGGGAGTGAGGTAAAGATTTGGGGAGGAGAGGGAATACAGACAGCACCAAAGGGAGCAATATTTCCTCTGTAGGTAAACTATGACATTGTAGAAGTTGGCAATATAAAATGCTTTCACTGAGAAGGAATGGTCTGAGATCTCAGAACAGCTCAATATTCCCACTCAATTTTTCCTGTCATTGCCTAGCAAGAGTGGAATCTGCAATTAATTGAGCCACTGACAATTGACTGAGGCAGAAACAAGCTGATCTGAGGCCAATTACCAGCCACGGAGTGCTCAAGACTCTGGGTCATCACATGAGCTTTTTTTAAACTGACCGCACATTCACAGGCAGGATGCTTCAAATAAAATCATAGGAAACTGGAAGTAGATTTCTCTGAGGGCACTTGGGTTCTCTCCAGTAGGGTTGGTTTGTGTACTGTGACCAAAAGTGTTTGTGCAATGTGACATCCTGGCTGGTGGCCTCTGATCCAAGTCCAGAGGGAAACGGGATAGTTCAGCACACTGATAGCAACACACAGGAAATGTGAGTCTTGCACAGGCTTCTCAGTCTTTGAAAAATAAGGGGATTTGCGAAATCTCCTAGTGTGTTTTCAATGAAATAGACCATCCTGTGGTGGGATTCTGTTGGAGTGTGGACAGGAAATCCATGTCATTAACAGCTGTCCATCGCTGTTTGGCTGTTGTATATTCTGTCACATTCTTCACTGGGTCGTTGTTCTCTAAGGCAATCCCCAAGTGTACCAGAGGTTTCTCAGAGGGTAAAATGTGTACTATAGCTCCAGAATGGTTGTTCTCATTGGAAAAAAAGTGACTTAGGGAAGTCCTGAATTCTCCTGGAAACAATTGACACTACGTGTATAGGATTGTTGAGGAAAGAGCTGATGTGGTGATGTGAAAACTGGGGGGGAGGGGTTTGAATTGGAAGTACAGAAATGATTTGGTCTGGTGCAAACTGGGGGAAAACTCACTTCTTAGGATCCTCTCCCTGCTGCTCCAGTGAAATGGCTCTGCATCAACTGATTTAAATATAAGTCCTCACATGGTGTGTTCAGATTATGTAGTAGACACACCTTTTAATAAGAATAACCCTATGTCAGGGTGTATATTCTGCAATATTTCATTATCCTCTAAATGGGATTATTCAATCATTCTTACCAGTATATTCTTAAACTAGTGGTGTTTGAGGGCCCTGTTTGACCCACAGATCCTCTGCCATGGGTAAGGACAGGTATACACTGAACAATACACAACTGTAAAAACTAACCATTATAAATAAATATCATCTTCTAATAACCTCTCCATGGTATGGAATTAGAAAACACAAAAATGTAAAGTGTTCTTCTGCTTCTACAGAGCTCTTAATGAATGAAATCTCAGTTCCTGTGCTAAAGCAAATTTCTGCTACAGAAAAATAGTTGTAAACACAATTTTTTTAGGCCATTCATTTTTGCCTTTGTTTTTCTGTAAGCCTTAATTGTGTGTACTCTCCAGAGTTCACAGGCTAAAACAAAGAAATCTGATGGTAAATGGTACACACTGAATGGCACATCTCTATTCAAAGTCATGTTTTGAGACCTGATTTTAAATCAATCCTTCCATAAACTTTGGCAGTGGATTTGTCTGTCGCCATTGGCAATGGGCACAAACTCAAAGGCAGGAGGCTCCAGCTGAACATCAGGAAACACTTTTTTTTGCTGTAAGGATGATCAGGGGTTCCCAATGAGTGTGTGGAGGTCTTTCCCTAGAAAAACTAAACCAAACAACTAGACTCAGTCCTCTGCAACTGGCTTTAGGTGACCCTGCTTGAGCAGAGGGTTGGACTAGGTGATCTCCAGAGATCCCTCCCAAACTCAGCCAGTCAGTGATTCTGTGATTCCTCTTCAACACGGGAAAATGATCAATCCTCAGTGTTCTTCCTTCTGAAATTAAACCTTAGCAAAACTAAACAGAAGTGTCTTTATGATCTTCAAGGTACAAAAAGTATTTTGTTTGAAAGGCTGATGTAGGTATTTCGTTCGCTGCCTCCAAATGCACATGACCACGAACTTCAGTCTGTCTTACAAGGACAGCACAACATCCTCTGCCAAGACTGAGCATTCGAGTGTTTAATTTCATCAATCTGCAGCTCCTACAAGCTGTCCCACTCCTCTTCTGTAGCTGAGTGGTTCTTTGAGGGTTATGAAGGGTTTGATACCCTTGTAGATGTCAGGGGGTGACCCCAGAAGGAAACTACAAGAAAAAAATCTGAATTTATCTTCCTGTTAGCAGCAATGAAATTTGCAGTCGGGACTAATTCATTTTTCCATTAAAATGGAAAAAATTGGAGTTTGGATCTATGGGAAACTGAAAATAAGCCAGCAGTGTGCCCAGGTGGCCAAGAAGGCCAATGGCATCCTGCCTGGATCAGGAACAGTGTGGCAGCAGGAGCAGGGAAGTGATTCTGCCTCTCTACTCAGCACTGGTGAGGCCACCCCTGGAGTGCTGTGTCCAGCTCTGGGCCCCTCAGTTCAGGAAGGACATGGAGGGACTGGAGCAGCTCCAGAGAAGAGTGACCAGGCTGGTGAAGGGACTTGAACACAAGTCCTACAAGGAGAGGCTGAGGGAGTTGGGGTTGTTTAGCCTGGAGAAGAGAAGGCTCAGGGGAGACCTCATCACTCTCTACAACTCCCTGACAGGAGGTTGTAGCCAGGTGGAGGTTGGTCTCTTCTCCCAGGCAACCAACAGTAAGACAAGAGGGCACAGTCTCAAGCTCTGCCAGGGGAAGTTTAGGTTGGATATCAGGAGGAAGTTCTTTACAGAGAGGGCAATCAGGCACTGGAATGGGCTGCCCAGGGAGGGGGTGGATTCTCCATCCCTGGAGGTGTTCAAGAAAAGACTGGATGTGGCACTGAGTGCCATGGTCTAGTAACTGCAGTGGTAGTGGATCAAGGGTTGGACTTGATGATCTCGGAGGTCCTTTCCAACCCACCTTATTCTATGATTTTATGATTCTATGAAAATATGTTGGAATTATAGTGAAATGTCCTCTGTTTGTAAGCATCTTTAAAATGCCACAAAAAGCTTTTGAAGTGACAATTCCATGATTCATCCCATGATTCATAGGAGTAGCTTCAAGTGAGATTTGGGAGGATGAAACTGGTAAGACCAATTAGAATTAGAAACATAATTAACTACTATAGTGTAAAGGCAGGGGAATGAGTGGAGAGTTTTACATCCAGTGTTGAAAAATGGCAGATTCACTCGTGGTTTGCTTTTTTCATTTTAACATTCTAGGAGAGGGTAAGTCCAGACTTTAAATGAGGAACACATAGCACCCAGAAACACATTGAACACTCATCACATAATTGTTTCTCATCCTATTTCTTTTTACAAAGGTAAAAAAAGAAAGGTCTCAGTGTTGGAACATTGGGGTAGTCTAAGTTGGAGATAACAGTAGTGAAGGCAGAGATGTAAAGAAATCAGGAACACAGAACAGAACAGTTGCCTGATGAGAGAAAGAGGACCCTTGATCAAGGGGGCTTGAAGATAGAGCTGAATAATAGATGAGTGATTCTCACAGCGAGCTGGAGAAATGTTATCACCCTTCAAATCACACCTCAGCTGAATGTGAAGCTGAGAATGTGCTTTCTTATCTCAGAGTCTCCAGGGACAGTATATTCCAGGTGCCTGATAAAGAGAGTTTCCTCTGCTACACCACAAGACTGAATGAATTTTGTCATTAAATAAAAGCCTTGCCTTTCTCATTTTTATTTTTGGAACAAGAGCAGAGCTTTTCCTGGTAAAGGGTGCAGATCCACTTTTTTTCATAAACACTGATGGCCACCCCATTTAATGGTGTAATAAGAAAAGGTTTAGGAAGACTTATTTGGATGCCTACAGCTATTTGACCTTCTGCTGTATTCTTTATTAACAGGACTGTTGAGGGGAGGAGGGAGAGGAATTGGCTTCAAGGGGTTGATTGTCAGCACTGCTTTTGCCACAGAACTAAAAGCTCTACAGGATAAGTGTGATGAATGGAAACAGCAACTCATTAATTGCTAAACAGGATTCCAGGGACCTTCGAAGTTTCACTGTTCTGTTTGCATTTGGACTGGTCCCATCAAATCTGATGTGTTATTAGTGTTTCACATACTTGCCCGTGTTTCTGAAATTAATCAGGTCTTCAAGAGAACAGCACCTGGGTGCTGAAGCTGGGAGTGCAGGCGAGTGGATGCAGGCTGGTTCAGGAGTGCTTCCTCAGATTCCTGCCCTTTTCCCAGATAATTCACTCTGGACAAAGAAGGTGGTACAAATTGCATTGTTGTTAACTTCTGTACTCCACTGATGTTACCAGGCCTTACTGGTCCTAATGGGTCCCATCCTCTTCAACAAGATTTGTATAATTTTTCAGAGAAGATTTCAAGTTAACATCCCTGAACTGAAACATCCTGCACTTCTGTTGTGACTGCCCCATCCCTGGAAGTGTCCAAGGCCAGGTTGGATGGGGATTGGAGCAACCTCGATAGAGGAAGGTACCTCTGCCCATATCAGGGAAGTGGAATGAGATTTGTCTTTAAGGTCCCTTCCACCCAAACCATTCTGTGATTCTAAAAAGGATTTGTCTTCCCAGTACTGTTGCTGCTGTGATTTAAGTCATGCCCAGATAGTGAAGAAATTTACTGGCCACACTCTAAACCCACAAATGAGGTGTGGGATGGATTCACTGCAGAAGGATGGATGGATGGATGGATGGATGGATGGATGGATGGATGGATGGATGGATGAGCTTCAAAAATGCTTGTGCATTTCAAGTCAAATATATAGTTGTGCTTGCAGACCCAGTGACCTAAAGAAGGACTGTCCAATGTCTGTCCTATATTCTGGGTTATGCTGGAATAAATCCTCATACAAAATACCAGTGGTGTTGGAAAGGGTAGGAAAATAAGGATGAACCTTCCACGGTCAAGACAATCCTGGAAAGGTCAGAGCTTAAATGAATTTTGCACTAATTTGATAGAATGCACATGGCATTCTCTTAAGATATTCCAGAAATCATAGAATCATAGAATAGTTTAGGTTGGAAGGGACCTTTAAAGGCCATCTGGCCCAACCCCTCTGCAATGAGAAGAGACAGCTTCCACTAGATGAGGTCACTCAGAGTCTCATCCAGCCTGGCCTTGACGATGGAAGGAAGAAAGAGCTTCTGAAAGCTGCACTGCTGCAAGTACCTGTCACCTCCTGCAGGCTGAAGGGCTTGCTTGTGACAGCTGGAGAGCCTAGACATGGGTAAAGCCATGAGTGCTGCCAGCCCTGCAGAAACTTTGAAGCTGCAGGACAGCCCAGAAAATTCTATAGAATCACTCAGGCTCATGAAACTCAGTCTCCTCTTTGGTTTGTTGTGGTTTTTTGTTTTTTTTCTGGAATGTAGGTACAGCCAAGGGTACCTCTTGATTTGAGTCCCAGTTTTTATTAATGCTACTTTATCCTTTTCAAAGCTTCCAAACATAAGAGGAAGGGAATACCAGCATATCTCCTCCTTCCCTATTTTCAGCTCCAGTAGACAATCCAATGCAACAAAGACAGCTCCTTCTCCCTTGTTAGTAAATCTGCCCCCAGGGGGAGTTTGCCAGTCATCCCAGCCCACACAAGCTTTCCTCATGTTTTAAAACCTTTACCTGAGACTCGTGCCCATCTCATTTACTGCCTCTGAAAACTGAATTTAGAGCAAACTCTGTGACTACAGTGTGTTGAAATTTTGTGTGCTAAGACGTGAGGAGTAAAAGATGGATGGGCCTGTGCCTCTTTGTAGAAACATTAATTTGAGTGATACCAAAGAGAATAATCCTAAGAACATGAAAGCTTGTAATGTATAAAAATCAATATTTACCCCAGGACTAATAACTGGGCTTTCCACATGAGTAACTGTAGTATCTATAATGCAATTCATGATGCAAGATTGCTCAAGAAACTCTATTAAAGTAGAGAAAATTTGCTAGAAGGGACAATAAAATTAAGAATGACAATAAATTGGAGAATGAGTGAGCGGAGGATGTGGAAAAGACCTTTTGCACAAATGAACAGCTGGAGAGAGAAGACATTGAAGACAAATGGGGCAATAAAAGTAGCAGTTCTGAGGATTTCTTCTATATCCAGCTTTTTGAAAAAGGATCATTACTCCAGAGACAACAGCGCTCCAGATTTGAGCACAGATGTGGGAAATCTAAATGGTTATTGGATTAGTGGGCCGAGATGATAATCTGAGTGCAAGTGCTGGTAACTGCAGAGAGCAAGTGAAAACAATTTAACCTCTATGAGGAATACAATGAAGCCATAATCACTGTATGTAGTGATTTTATTGTCCTCTTAAATTAACAATTCTGGGTTTTGGTAAAGTGCCCAAGAATTTCTGTAATTAGTGATATTACTTTTTTTTCCCCCCTAAAATCCTGTCTCCTGCCCGTACTGCCTATTGAATAGGGATAATTTTCATTTTTCTTTTAATTACTATTATTCAGAGCTTTGATGTTTAACTAAGGAAATGATCTTGCAGAAGATCATTGTCGTCTAATATGTACTTAGGGGTGGTGGTGGTGGTAATGTGTATAAATATATACATATAAATATTTATTTCATTCCCCTTCAATATACACTGCCACATTACGAACCTTTTGGGGTTTTAGAATTACACAGAAAAGAAAAACAACGAGAAAATATCGTGGAAGATGTTTTCTTTGCTTGCTTCTTCTGAAGACTTTACTCCCTCAATTTTCTAGCCTTGTCCTTTGTATCCCTTCTGATAGAGATCAAAGAAACAAGAGAGATTTAGATTCCAAATACTGGAATGGTAGGACTGTCTTGTCTGAACACATTTCTTTGTAACTTTTTGGTCTTAATGTATGACTCCTTAAAAATGTCATCCTATGCTATTGATGTTTTGTTCTCCAGCTTCCTCCTTGATCCTGTGTCTGTAACATCTGCAGCATGGTTAATCCAGAACTGGGACTTTCTCATGTTGCAACACAGTCTGATCATCAAAACTGTTCTCCTGCGGCTGCTTTTTTGTTTTCCTGAAAGGGCTGGAGCTTGGATCAAGTTCCTGCAAATACAAGAGGTACTACAAGACATCCTTCTAGGTTTTGTAGTGAAAATAGAGTCCCTGCTCTAGAATGGTTATTATGGGAGGATGCTTTGGTAGTTCTTCACAGAGATGTACCTTTCTATGGCAATCCTGTAGCACAGGAAGATTGATAAGGCACCAAAGGATGGTCCCTACGATGTCTGTGGACATGTGCTGTGTCTGCTCAGTGGATGGGAGCCCTGGGCTGACCAATATTCATAGGAACAGCTCCCCCGACTTTGGTTGAAGCCAACAAGAGTGAGCTCAATTCTTTGGATTCCCAGAGCTCTTAGTTGCTTATGTTGAAGCTCAACTAGTATCTTTATTTCCCTGGGGGTGTGCTAATTTTCTGGCTGCATTTGATGACCCCGTCAGCTCCTGAACATCCACAGCAAATCCTGAAACAGGAGTTCACACTGTCACTTTCTGAGGTGGTCCGTACTCCCCTGATGACTGTGTCCTAATTAGCTCTTGTAATTATAACCAAGATTTGACACTCCTCTGATGTAAAACCGGTTGTAGGTTGAGCCAAAAGTACATGGTGTTCTTTCCTTTAAGCTGGGAGTGTGTGGAGATACATTATTGATGAGGATTTCTATAACAGTCCAGGTTGATTCTCCTTTGGACAATCTTTTATTTCTATGAAAAATGAAAACTGGTCTTATGAATACTAACTTGCATTGTCTGTGTAAGTAGGATATGAGCATGTAATTTATTGGCAGGACACTGGGATGTCTGCATTATGAGTGGCTGTGTTGTTCAAGAGTAATTTAAGACCTTCAGAGTTCCCTTTCTGCATTTGCATTTCTGCAACTGTTATTAAATAATGCCAGTGAGGAAGGTATGGAACAACTGTGTGTTTGGAAAAGCCCACAGCCACATTTGAGTATTTGACTCATGGCACCAGAATGAGTCAATCCTAACACTATCTTTTCAGTGTTATCTGGTAATTATTGTAGTGTCAGGTCTTACTCAAATAGCAGGAAAAGATTCTGTGTATTCTATAAGTATTCTCCTTAATACTTTAGTCAATATTATTTATAGATTTCTCAACTAAAACATGAAATAGTATTTGAAATGTGATACATGAAATATAATATAATATTCTCCTGAGCACTGGCTGTTTCACAAAGGTAGGTAAAATATCTTTATTACCAGGCTCTGCTTTGTTCCATGTAGATGCAATACCTGTGAAATATTCACTTCTCACTCTAAGCCCATCATTTTATCCCATCCCATCTGTTCGCCTACTTATATGAAATGCTTTTAATCTCAGAAAAATATGTTGCTTATGGCAATCCATTCCTTCCTTGGTAATTGCTGCCCTTCAGGTACTCTGTGGCAATATCTGGAGCTTCTAGTGTCTCTCACAGCTAATTACTGTGTCAGAGAGTTACTCCACTGTTGGGAAACACTTTTGGGATGACGGTGCTCCTCTTCATCCAGTGCTCTCTGTGTTACTCCAGCTGCCCATGATGACTGACAGGGAGCTGAACCAGGCACAGAACCACTCGATGGAGACACTGCCAACCCTCCAGGAGCTTATTGTGGTATTCGTTTTACAGCCTCCTGCCAGGGAATAACCAGCAGGAGGAGATTATGGATCAGAAGTGCTATTTATCTAGTTGTTAAAGGACAGACTGCACGAGGGTTTGGCAGTTTTCTTGTGAAGGGTTCAATCTGCTTGGTACAATCAGAAATACCCACACAGAGAAAAAGCAAAAGTAACTGACTACAAACACATAATTTGGATGAGCAGTAACAAGGGTGATCTATGCTACCAGCACTAGATGCCCTCTGAGGCGAAGAGATCAGCACGCTTGATCATTGAATTATGGCAATTCATGCTCAGGTGGAGATTCAGGACTGAATATCCTCTGGCACAAGAAAGAAAGCAGGACGTAAGACAGTCTTTTCCTTTATACAAGTGTCTGGATCTGAGAGCATCTGATACTGCCTCCCCTGGTCCCAGTGGAGCAGTCAGGGGAGATTTGAGGGATGAAAATCTCCTGGCTACACTGCTCAGCCCAGCTGCCCTCTCTAACCCCAGTTAGCTGTCCTGAGCGTGCATCTGGGGTTTGGTGGTTGATCTCTTCTGGGCCTTGGTTTGCACCACTTCCATTTGTAAAGAAGTACATCCTTTTGCATTTAAAATGGTTCATAAATGGAGAATGTTGTGAATATCCCACCCCTGGAAGTGTTCAAGGCCAGGCTGGATGGGGCTTGGAGCAACCTGGGCTGGTGGAAGGTGTCCCTGCTTGTGGCAGGTGGTTGGAACTGGATGGTCTTTAAGGTCCCTTCCAATCCAAGCCATTCTGTGACTCTGTGATTTTGTGATTCTGTGCTACTTGTCAACCTTCCTGCCCCTGCCTGAAGCTTGAGCTGTTTTATTTTTGGAAGAATTTGTATGCCCTGGAAGAGATTCTGTCAGTCCATCACAGAACAGTCCTGCACTCTGGAGCTTCACCATTCAACCACTGCCAATGGATGCAGGTGCTGTTCCCATCTCCTCAGCAAAAAAGCAACTGTAGTTTACCAGAACAGCAGCAATTTGGCATCTGCTTGAACAGGATTCGTAGAAGGGAGGGTTTATTCCAACATGATCAAGGCTTTGAGGTCAGCCCAACTATGCAACATGATCTCCTGAAACATGAATACTCGTGCCAGAACCATCATCTCATCATTTAGAATTTGCTTCAGGGTCAAGTATGACTATAAAGAGTTTAAATTCTGCATATCTCTAACTTTTCATGGAAACCCACAAAGAACGATCACACTGTCATGAGAAGCAAACTCAGGCAAGGGCTTAAAGGAACAGGAATAAGTTTATTGCTAGATTTCAGCAGACTTCCAGAACTAATACCTCATTGTTTTTGTAAATGCAGGTGCTTCAAAAACTGCTTGTGACAAGTACTGTAAAATTAGCTCCTATTGCCTTTCACATTGCAGTCTGAGGGGACAGATCTTCCTTCATAACAGCCTGGTTCTCTCCAACCAAAATTCATTTTCTACCAGAAGTGTTGCATGAAATTTCTGCAATAGCTGTTTTTCTGCTGGCTCAGTTACAGAACCTCAATTCTTTGCCTGTAGGAAGCATTTTCTCCTGAGCCACAGAACACCCTGCAATGTTCTTTCAACAAGTCTCACAGGCTTTTTAATTCTTAAAGGTTGCTGTAAATATTCTTGTAGTTTACTTGCACCTCTTGCCAGCACCACTTAGTGTGTTAAAGACATAACACACCTCTCAAATGGAAAAGTTCTGACAGCAGAAGACACTTCATGAAATACAAAACTATTTTAGCAAAACTGTACTATTATCAAAAACTTCCCTGAAGCCCTACACAGTATGACTTTTGCTGGGCTAATCACAGCCACATTTATGGAAGACTGACTTTGTCAGCTGTCAAGATTATCCCTGAAATCAATAGAGAAATAACTTCTAAGATTTCCCTTCTATCCAAAAATAGGTAAGAGCAGAAAAGAACCTCCTTTTTCTGGGGACCACAAGCAGAGCTTGTAGAAATATTAAAGTTAAAATCTAGACTCATTTGACCCAGGGTGAATCTGGGCCTGGACATGCTTTGACAGTGTATCTGGATGGTCATTGCTATGTTGATGGAAATTACTCTGGACATATACACTGCTAGAATAAGAAACTTTCAAGGCACAGCATGAGGGAGAGGAAAGTTGCAAAATCCACCTCTAAATCATGCACTCCTTCCAAAAGCCACAAGGGAATTGGTTAGTTAAAGATTTCCTCATGAGTTTAGAAAGTTTAGTGAGAAGAACCCTTCTTTCCACCCACCACAACCTAATGAGCTGATCTAAAGGGCGATCGGAGCTACTTCAGATGCTTTTCAGGATAGTTCTGCTGTTATACCTGAAAAGAGGGACTTTGCAAGAGTTCCAGGAGGGATATGGTTAAAAGACTGGAACTGAATAATAGGAGGAAGTGGGTGGCTTTCATAATGGAGGGAAGTAACAAAAAGGGTTCTGTAGGAAACTCTGCTGCTGAATATATCCATTAGTGACCCAGGAAAAGTATTAACAGTGAGACTGACAAAATTTGCTTCAGATATGAATCTATTCCAGAGCAATAAGGACAAAAACCCTTTGTGAAGAATTGGAAAAACACTTTACAAGATTGAGTGAGAAATAAAAGCACAGAATAAATTCACTGTGAATAAATGTGAAGGGGGAGATGAATGTAGAGGTGAATGCCTGAAAACAAATCTGATGGGCCTTCATCAAACCATTATGACTCAAGTGAAAGCTTGATAGTGTGGCAACAGTTCCATGAAAACATTACTTCAGAGCTCAACAGTAATCAAAAAAGTACTAAATCAAATGCCAAGAGTCATTAGGGAAGAAGTAGAAAGCAGAATTGATCATTATGATACTGTGTAAATTCATGGTTCTCCCAGACTCTGAATACCATGAGCATTTGCCCACTCAGTATGCAAAACTTGTTATGAATAGAAAAGCCACTGAGACGGGCAACAAGGACAGTTAAAGACATGGCATGACTTCCATACAAAGTCCAGTTGCATTGACTGGGTCTCTTTATCTTGGACAAAAAATAAAATAATTCAGGGTTTGGACAGAGGTCTACAGAACCATGGACAAAGAGGACATCAGGAGAGAACTTTTGGGTCACTGGTGGAGCTGTTAGTTTAAATATTAGGCATGGAAACATCTGAGAAATGCACATACCTTCTTGTTCCTGATCTTTGTGATCCTGCCGGAGCCCAGGAAGCACCACATCCAACACACAGACAGAGGACACCACTGTAGAAAGAGCCTTTGTTCTTGCTCATGTCTGCTTTGCATCTGAATCTGCAAGTAGATGGTATCTTTCTTGATGTAAGTTTTATGCACTGGGAAGAAGAATTTATTGCTGTGCTTCTGAAATTCACTGTAGAGGGACTGGTGTCCAAACTGAGTTCAAGGCACTTTCCAGGGTGTTCTTTGTGTAGTAAAGCCTCAGAAAAAAACATATATACTGGTCATATTGGAAATAATTTGGTCTTGGAAATCTATAATCCAAACTACAAGCAAAAGGAGAGTATTTGGAATAGGGAATCAGGTCAGATGTAGGGGTTTTTTTGGTTGGGTGTTTGAAGGACTACAAGTGTCTCTGCTACCTAAATCTGGACATCCCATCCCATATGAAGAATTAATTTTTCTTGAGCTTAATGAGGTTTGAGTGAGCACAAGGTCTTCTTCAAGTGTTTGTTGGGATCTTCGTAGAAAAGGTAGCACATGGGAAGAGAAAACTTCAAGTTTGTGACTCAAGCTTGGTAAGACGATAGAGAAAGAGAGAAGATGCTAAAGTAATTTTTCACGGCACACTTGTTTGATGTTCCACCACATCGCTAAATAATTCCAACTCAGACCAGTAGATAAAAAACAGATTTTCTTGTTACAATGTGAAGAAGACAGAGGTAAGTCCTGGGAGTCTTAATACTCCCACATTGGACAGTAGCCACTAGTGGAGCTCTGCAGACCAAATCCCCCATAGTGGCAGTTACGAATACATACCCTGGGAAAGGCTGCAAAGGACATCTGGAAAGACTTCACACTTCCTTAACCACACAGATAAATTCTCTCCTATTTTCTGGTCTGTGTCTTCCCAATAAGATGGGCTACCATGATCTGACCTTCAGCACTTTATGCTCCTGCTAAGGGCAACACTCAAGAAAGAGCTCGTGACTGTGAGTGGACAAGTCATCAGAATGGACCATGAAAAATAGCAAATATCTTCCAAGTATTGTGTGAGAAGACCAGAAAAAAAATGCATTCTATTGGCTACGTACCATTACAGGTAAATGCACCATATTTTTTCCAAGGTTTTCATTTGCTGCCACTGGAGCAGGTCCCGGATGAAGGAATTCTGTTCCAGCCTGATTTCCAAATCACTGCACCCAATGGTAAATTCCTTGGATCACTTGTTCCAAGCTGCTGTACCTACCCAGCCAGGAATGGAGGGCCGGCTCTGCACACGGCCCCAAATTCCATCTTGCAGTGCTGCCCTCTCTGGGTATGGCGGCAGAGTTTTAAGGTGCTCTCTGACATCATTTCATTGGTTCCATTTTTCTGGTGATGGTTGACTCCGTACAAAAGCCAGCTCTCTGTTTAATACCCCTCTCCTGTAAACTGGAGCTGAAGTACTCATCTGGGAGAGTGGGCACTTCCTGTAGAAGCCGTTGTGGCTTTCTGCAGACCGAGGAGACGCAGAAGAAAAGATTGTGTGTAGCTATTCATTTGGAATTCCTTGTTTCCTTTTTCAACAATGGATTTTGGCAGATACTGAGTGAAATGCCCAGAAAAGAGGCCAATTTGGTTGTTGTGTCAGGAATCCTAACCACCCTTTGCCCATTCCTGACC
>VYXB01004106.1:1535742-1560029 GCA_013397135.1 Pachyramphus minor | reverse complement strand
TCATTTGGGGTCACCTGGTGTCAGGGGTCACCTGAGGTCATCCTGGGGTCATCTGAGGTCATTCAGGGGTCATTTGGGGTCACCTGGTGTCATCCAGGGGTCACCTTGGGTCATCTGGGTCACCCAGGTGAGTTTGAGGGTGTCTCAGGTGAGGTCGGTGTGGCTTTCATAGGGTTTTGAAGAAGGTGGGTGGGGTTTAGATGTGGGGGAGGGGCCTGTTGGCTGTCCCGGATAGGTGGGCGTGGCCCGTGAGCTCCTCAGGTGAGAGGGCGTGGCCTTTGGGCCAATCCTTTGGGTCTCAGGGTGTCTCAGGTGAGGGGATTGTCTCGCTCTGCTCTGACCTGGGGTGGCCTCACTTGGGATATTGTGGCAGTTTTGGGCACCACAATGTAAGAAAGACATGAAGCCATCAGAGAGTGTCCCAAGGAGGGCAATGAGGGTGGTGAAGGGCCTTGAGGGGAAACCGTGTGAGGAACTGCTGAGGGCACTTGGTGTGTTCAGCTGGAGAGGAGGAGACTGAGGAGAGACCTCACTGCA
This sequence comes from Pachyramphus minor, assembly GCA_013397135.1. Lineage (NCBI taxonomy): Eukaryota > Metazoa > Chordata > Aves > Passeriformes > Tyrannidae > Pachyramphus > Pachyramphus minor. The sequence goes on along the minus strand of VYXB01004106.1, from coordinate 1,559,492 downwards.
GTTACAGCTTCCTGGGGAGGGGCAGAGGAGGGGCAGGCACTGATCTCTGCTCTGTGGTGACCAGTGACAGGACCTGAGGGAATGGCCTGAAGTTGTGTCAGGGGAGGTTTAGGTTGGGTATTAGAAAAAGGTTCTTCCTGCAGAGGGTGTTTGGGCACTGGAACAGGCTCCTCAGGACAGTGGTCACAGTCCCAAACCTGACAGAGTTCAAGAAGAATTTGATGATACTCTCAGGCCCACACTGTGACTCTTGGGGATGGTCCTGTGCAGGAACAAGAGCTGGACTCGATGATCCTCCTGGGTCCCTTCCAGCTTGGCACAGTCTGTGACTGTGTGGTTCTGTGAAAAGTTCCATCACCCACAGTGACTGTCAATGGAACACAACTCGGAATGGTATTTGCTTTTCAAAACTCTTGCAGGTTTGGGAAAAGCTGTAGTTAAAAAGCCAACGGAGCCATCTAGTGTTTAAATTTAAAACTTGCAGCTCCATGTGTTTCGGACTTCTGTGTGCAAGGGCAAGATCCAGGTGCAATCTTAACAGTCGGGGAGGGAAGGCAGCTCATAGACTTTTATATTAATCCCTGACAGCTCTTCATCCTTAGAAACTGTGCACTTATTATGCTGGAGTTAACACTGTTAAATCTTACATGGTCATTTCGTTCATTAGAGACACTCGAGATGAGACAAAAGGTTTTTCTGATATTTGTCCTTCCGTTTTCTCATTTTCAGTCCTACATTTTCGTTTCTGTCCCAGAATCATTCTCCTTTTTTTTTTTTTTCTTTTTGTCTTTCTCTTTTTTTTTCCTCCTGTCCCAGCCTGGTTTAGCTGTATGGATTACCCAGGCAGCACACAGTGAGTCACTTAAATCCCAATGTCTGCCTGGCCATCCAGCACACGTGTAATTCAAAGCTGGGGCAGGCTCTGGGCACCAGAACTGATCTGACCTAAGTTCAGATGTTTGAAAGACAGCTGACTAAATCTAAGCTGGTGTTCTAAAATTCTTTGCAGTCCATGAGTTGAAGCAAGCACTGTCAAAAAAACAGTTTATTGTGGTGTCCGTGGAGGGGCCTGAGGATGCTGGAGTCAATCCCATGTGGCCAGCAGGAACTACTAAAAATCAGTTGCTTACCAGGAATCTCAGAGCAAGTCAGAATTATCTGAGTTCTTTTGGAAGCTACTTCTGGACAGCCATTTTAGACAGGAGGGACTATGATTCTCAGAATCATTTATTTTTTTTTCTCCTTTAAGGAGTTTCCCAGTGTGCTCAAGAAAGGAAACTGAGTGAGTTCTTGTGCTTTATAAATCTGTTTTGGTTATCATTGATGGTTCTTCTGCCCACTATGTATTTAAAGGTTTCTAAAACATTGGGAGTTTTGTCAGTGGTAATACTGCCAAAAGTCGAAATAGAGGTTCTGATAATATCACAGAGCATTACTGCTGTGTTATGTTTACTGAATCCCTTCAAAGGGACTATCGTATTATCACCGTGACCTCCAAAAAATGTTAGTCTTGTTTAATCATTAGAACAAAGAGCTGGAGGCCAGAAAGATCATAATACAACCACTAAGGACAGAGGAGAGCCAACAATGTGGTTCATAGAAAACAGAGACCAGAAAAGACCTATCTGAGCCCATGAAGTGTTTCCATTTTCTGATGTGCTGATGTGCTACACAAACCCATCATAAATCCAGTTTCTCCAGAAGTGAAGTTTACACTGAAGCAGATCCTGTGCCAAGCTGTCCTGTTTACAGAGCTTTTGTCCACACGAGGAAGTGGATAGATACATGGCATAAGCTATTTCTGAGCTGTTCTAAAAGCTGCAACTAGTTGTTTAAGAGCAACTATTGTGGAATAGCTTATGCTACACCGGTTACACCCATCACGGTCCCTGGAGAATAAAAAATCCATTGCAATATTCTAAACATGAACTCACTGTAAACTTCTGCAGCATATTCTTCGGGACTTTACAAACAGGCAACTTGAAGTTGTATTCTGAATGACATCAGTTTTCCTTGAGCAGTTAACTCTAAAGTCTAATGGCATGACTTGGAAGGCTTAGCAAAACTTTGATTGGAGGCAATTAGAATTAAGCATGAGAAGAAAGAGGGAGGAAAACTCCAAGGGAAGGGAAGAGAAAGACAGAAAAGGAAATGGAATGAATGAATAGGATGTGTCAAAAAATACACACTGTGTCTCTTGGGTTATCCAAATGAAGAGCAGTAATGTTTTAAAAACCCATGCAATGTGTGTATGCTTTCCACCTTGGCTCCTCCCTGGGGTGTAAAACATCATTTCAACTGTTGCTTTGCAGGAATTGCCTTGAGGTTCCCTGGGAATTCTGAAAACTGGAAACAGATCCGTTGTTGGGCCTCTACCTGTGAAGGGGACCAGAGCACCTGTGCCCAGGAAACGTGTGATGGTGAAGAGTGATGGAAGAGGTTTGAACAGGTCTGTGGACCAAAGGTGAGTAGAGGGGTTCACAAACGATTTCTTTGTGTGAAGTTATCACAACGTAAAGACATTCTGGCATCTTCAATGTTGCAGAAAGAGGGAAAAGTGAGAACCAAGGGCCATAGGGAAACCAGCCAATTCAAATGAAAAGCTGCACATGCTTTCTAACAGTGTGAATGGTTAATTAGTGTAGATTAAGTTGATGTTTTCTACATCTTGGTGTTGTCACTTCAAAGCAGTGTAATTTTCTGGAAGCAGTGCTTTTGCTGAACAGAGTTGTGGATCTCAGCATAGTAATAAATGGATAAAATGTAATTGCCTTGACAAACAGAGGTCAAGCTAAGAGAGCTCTTCTTTCATCCTGGCCTGAAATTCTCTCAATCTGTGAAATTTCTTAGACAGTTTTGACTTCCTCATCCTAGATTTCACATTGCTTCTTTCTGCATGCAGTTTAACGTTTTAAATTTGTGCCTGAAGGCCAGAGGTGCCTTTTTTGACTTGTTCTTTAAAACTCTAACTGAAGGCTGAAAACATCCCTGTTTTTCCAAATCTGGAAAAACTCAGAATGGTTATATTACTAAGGGGAGAGAGGGGAAAAAAAAAAAAAGAGAGAAGAAGGAATACTGTGTACCCAACAAAACAGAGGCAAGAATGCAAGAATGCAGGAATGTAAATGTGCTACAGGCTGTTATTGGGATTTTGAATGCAAAAATAAAACTTAGAAAAGATTGGAGATTTGAAAAGGCATAATACAATCCAATTTATTTTGACTAGAAATTGCCTTCCCTAGATTGCTAAGGTGACAGGAGAAAAACTGTGAAAAGAAGGGAATTGTATTTGTTTTAAGTCTGGCAATTTCCACTGAAATGCCTGTCTCTCTATAATAGTTTTTCTGAAGAAGTGCCTTGGGGAATTACTAGAAAAATGATCTTTATGGAGTGTTCATGGCCATCTGAACTACCCACCCATCCAGTATAAATGTGTTCTGGCAAAACAAGTGTTTGTGTTGCCATGGCCTTTCCCATGATGTTATTTTCTTAAGCAAAAGCATTTTTCTAGCTGAGATCTTAACAAGGACACAGGCAGGACGCCATGATTCAGTCCTTGAAGAGAAAAATGATGATTTGGAGGGAATGGTGAAGGAAAGAGATGGTCTCAGAGGGGGTGGAACAGAGGACTTAGATATCTGGTGACTCTTTTGCCCAACAGAAACAGTGATTCCTTCCACTAATCACTCCAGCTCTGCAGGGGACTAGTGCAGCCTCTACCAGCCCTGCAAAAACACTGATGAGCCCAGTGCTGAGATTCTCCTGAGGCATCCTCAGTATTGGGGAAACCTCTCTTAAAAATAGCAGCTCAGTTGTTATTTGCTGAGCAAATCACCTGCCTCAGACACAGGGCCCTGTGCTGTGCACAGGTACAGGGATTCTGCACAAAAGTATGTTCCCAAGATCTGTGTGGGTCCATATGATGTATCTCCAAGATTTGAACTGTTCTGTGTGCTGGTTTGGGGTTTTCTTTACTTCTTTTGTCCTGCAAAATCACTTCAGGAAGGTCCTGCCTAAGGGCTTCACATTCGTATCTGTTCTCTGGTGAATACTTCTGCACATGAAAATGGTTGTGAATTTTACACTGTTTATGGATTTGTACTCTAATTTTAAATTAATATCAAAGTGTAGTATCATAAAAACCGGTGCATAAGGACAAGGCAGGTATCGAGTCACTCTTTCTCTGCATATCTTCCCAAATTCCAGTAATCATCACTGTTGGAGGTAGAGGTCATATTTGAATCCTTCTGCTTCCCATCCACCAAGGGGCCCCTCCTTTCTGAAGGAGTAAAGCACAAAAAATGAGCAATGGCAGGACCCAAGGCTGGGCCTTAGCTCCCAGAGAGTTTCGGTGAGATTTGGGCGTTCTCCTTCCTTCAGCTCCTGGGAGACACCTCTCTCAAGCTGCTTTCGTACTGTGTAGCTCCACAGGTCACATCAGGACGTTGATCTCACCAGAGAAAGGAGAGGGAATAAGGTCCACAAATGCTAAATGTAGGTCTGAATCCAAATCTATTTGTAGGAGAGAACACATTGCAAAAAAGCCCAAGTAAATAAAAATAACAAGGAAAATAAAAACAGAGCAGGCAGGGTCATCTTATCCTCCCAAAATTAATTTTGTTTGTAACACAAACCAAGCCATGAGAGGATGAGCAGTTCCCCTTCTGTTTGAGGCAACCCAGTTCTCATCTCACTGACACCTGAACACAACACACTTTCAGCAAACAGGTCAAGTACAGAACTGTGGCAAAACAAACAAAGCAACATAGATCGTCTCATTTGCCATTAAATACAGTTAATTAGTGTGAAACTAAGGTAGCAAATAGCAGTTGATATAAGTATCAAAATATGCTAGGCCTTGGCTCCAAAAAAATGTGTGGTGTATTCTCATGCTCTGCACTGAAATTACGTTTAGAAATCCCAGGAGTTCTACTCCATCCTCTGGGAAACAATTCCTCAGCCTATCATCTCACAGTAAGTTCTTGCTATTCTTTACCTGCCATCTCACTGATCCTGCTGAGGTATCTTCAGTAACTCATGCTTGTCACCTCTCATATTCGCCCTTACTGGAAAAAAAATCACAAGATACCTAATCTAAAGCTAAATATCCACACAAAGAACTCGAGCTGAATCCAGCCTGCTTTATGAACTAATTCCAATGAAATTAAAAGGCTATTTAGGGGAGGGAAGCAAACTTTTACAGCATTACATAACACCAGACATATCTTTGATTTTTTTTAACGTGACCTTTTGAAATTAGATTAGAAAGAAAATTCCAAATTAAAATTGAATCACTTGAGTCTCTGGCTTTTGCAGTTGAGGAGGGACATGTCTGATGCATGAAGCAACACTGGAACTGCATATTGTGGGATGTATCTGGCTCATGGTCCTACAGGGATTTAGGTGTCACAGTGTGGTGTAGGCAGTTTTCAAGCTCTGTTCAGCAAGAAAAGATTTAACCTGGCTGGTGATTCTGGAACAGAGGGAAAGGGGATTCTGGAACAGAGGGAGCTGTAGGGGGTGACAGGGCTGCCAGGAGAGCAGCAAAGATCACTCAGAACATAACACCACTTAAAAGGAGGCATTTCTAAGCTGATGCTGACAGGAATTCAGAGAGGTGAGCAAACCAAGACAGAGATCTAAAAGCTGGAGATAGAGCTCCATTTAGAGATGGTGTTTATATAATACTGGTGTTTATCTTCTGCCACAGAGAGTGACAGGAATCTATAGGTGTACCTCAGTTGTCAGAATTCCCCCATGTTTCTTGTGAGAACTCTGGAAGGATGGCCTGTTCACAGGCACTTCCTTTTGGGAACTTTACAGCCCCTAGAGCAGAAGTGCCCAATGCAGGTAGTGTTCTCTACTTCAGCTACAGCTGAGGGGATTAGCAAGAGCTGCTTCTGGTTTTATCTTTGAAAGGTTCAGTCTTCAATTTGAGACTGCTGAGAGAGTGGATATGCTTTTAATTCAGCCATTCCTAGTGTTGAAGCCATAAACCACATGGCTGAGGTGGAACAGACTCAATGCCTTCAATATCTGAATAGCAAAAAGAAAAAAGAGATACATTTGTATGTGTTAATAAAATTGAGTTAAAATAACCTCATGAACAGTGAAAGCAATAAAATATTCCACCTTCAACAAAGTGCTGAAGAGCACAATGCAATTACAGTTTACTTCCATTTATGTACGTTTTTATTATGAAAATTAATAGTACATTTAATTAATGTGGAATTATTTGGAATGACATGTTTTCCTGAGGAAATAATGATGGATTTCTGAATATTAGATATGTTATGTGCTTCCTATGATAAGATATTTTTAGCTGCTTAGCATATGAAAGCACTTAGATTGTCCCAGTTTCCTTACTGAAAAATACTTTATTTCATGAAATACTTCAAAACTATTCTTACATAACTTGCTTGGAACACACTGGGCTTTTATTAAGTTGGAATGTTAATCAAGCACACACATTGCCTGATCGTAGAATCATCACAGTTGGAAGAGGCCCTTACTTCCCAGGAAGTGGCTGGACATCACTTACTGATAGAAAGTAGAGGCTAAATCTTTTAGTTTTCCTTTGTACACAGCCTTTGGTTTTGCTTTATTAAACTGCCCTTATTTTCATCCGTGAGTTCTTTCCCATCTTATTTTCTCCTCCTCTCTCCTGCTGAGGAGAGGAGTGATAGAGCCTGGCTGCCAGATGAGGCCAACCCCCTGCACTATTTCATAGATGTTATGGAGATGTTGTGGTGAACTTTATTCAGCTTGGATGCATTTTCATACCTGTAAAGATGGTGCTGAGGCCAAGAAATGGAGGTGTACCCTTTTGCAAATTCTGTGCTTGTCCTCTGTGTCTGAAGGACTGAATGAGGTTTGCCAAACTATTCAGTTTTTGGTCAGCAGTTGGAGGAGCTACCAGAATATGCTCCTCTGATACTTATGAATTACATGATTGCAAGTATCATGTTGCCAGCTTTTGAAACAGTGCTGAGATATATAAACCTCTGGTATGATCCAGAAATCACCTACACTGTGACTCTAATCAGTTACTGTGAAGGAGGACAGCCTTGGAACACTGTGGCCCCTCCCTGATGTTACTCAGGAGATTTTTGTGAATTTGAGAATATGGATCCCAGGTCTCCAGTGCAGTGGTGGATGGTCACCTGCACACTGACAGTGTGCTTGGGTGAAATCTGGGCTCCACGCAGATCAGTGCAAGCTTGCAGTAGCTGCTTAATAAGAAGAACAAACAGCTGAATGAAGGGGGAGTTTCTCTGTGTTTTGTAGTTATCTTTGACCCAAGGCAAGTTACCCATCGAGGTGTTACCAGTTCTGTGAAACAATGAACCCTCTTGTCCCACTCTCTGAGATTTCCTGCAACTGCATGAATGAAAACCAAAGAAAATGGGCTCTGTATCTCAGAACCTTCAGAAGGGGAACTGAGGCCAGTGGAAGTGTCTGCTCCTTTCAGGAGGTTGTGATGTGGTTACGAGTCTTGTGGTTATGAGGTTTTTGAGTTCACACATTATCTAAGAGACAGCAATTATAAAATTAAGCCACTTGATGTCATGCCAGTGTTGCCAGGCACTAGACAGCCACGCTTCTTGGTGCTGGGCCTTTCTGCAGAGCCTGCCTTGGGAGATATCCCAAGGATACCCACTGAATATGAAAGGAGCACTCAGTCAAGAAAAGCAGGAAAAAGTGTGTTCTTTGGAAGTGGGGGAAGGGATGCTGTTTGTTTTCTGATTTTAAGCTGTAGGAGTCCAAGAAAGGGAAACAAAAAAATTAAAGAGTGGGAGGACTGACCAGGAGGGAAGGAGAGTAAAAGTATCTTTTTACATCAAGAATGGCCAGTGCAAACCACTGTTTAAACCTTGGAACTTCATTATTCTTGGTCCAGCTGGCAGACTCTTGGAAGAGTCCTCCTGACTCCTGGGTATCCACACGAGTTTGGGGAAATGCAGGTTTTCCCATTTCCATTCTTGCAGGAGTAACAATTTCATTACCAGAAACACCCACGTGGGGAAAGCTACATATCTGAAACTCTGTCCTAGAGTAAGGACAGAGAGAGCTCTGTTTCTGCTTCAGGAGCCCAGATGAGACATCCAGTCCATGACAGAGAAGAGTGTGTCAGTGCTGTTGTTCAAGGCACTTTACTGACTGCATTGTGTCTGTGCTCACAAAGATTCCCTCAAAGTACCATCTTAGTCAAAGCCTCTGCTGTAATATGCAACTTGGACTTCCAGAGGTTAACTGCTCTCTGCCAGAAGAAGCTGGTTTCTGTCTCCTCATTTCCAGCAGATCTTCCAGAAGCAGGACACAAGTGTGTCACCGGAGCCACAGGAGGTGTGTGGTTTGTCTTTCCTGGCAGCCCCTGAAAACCCACGTCTTCCCTGATACTTTTTTCCCTGACTGTTTGAAAACATGTCACTGGAAGGTGCTTGCAGGCACTAGACATTTCTCTTTCCTGTTTCAGTAAAAATGTCCATTGTGGCAAAATGTAATGAGACAACCTGTGATGCTACCTAAAGAAGGAGTGTCAGCCGTGGGCTTCTTCCAGTGGCCAGTGACAAGGGGAGCAGACTTTATGGCTCTCGAGGTGAAGGGTTTGCATTTTCCCTGGCACAGCAGATCCAGGCCTTGAGATTGCCATGAGACCAGGGAGTGCTTCTCTTTATTATCTGTATTCTTTTCAGTGCCTTCTAGTAACGAAGAAGACAGGCAAGGGATTCATCAAATGGCATTAGGAAGGACAAAAAAGAGAAATATGGGTCAGAAAAAGGAGTTTTTCTGAAGGAAAATTGAAGGTTATGGAACATAAACTGAGCTTGATTTTGTTAATTGTAAGCTCAGCAACATAAACCAAAAGCCTATCACTTTAAAAAAATAGTACTCTCTGTTGCAATGCAAAACAGTCTTTATGAACTTTCTTACCACTCTGTGTTTCAAGGCATCTTGAATTTAAAAGTCTTCTGTCCAAGCAAGGACATATCTGCATGCACCACCTCTGTAGCCATGTACTGTTTTTTTTAAGAAGTGTATATAGAGGGAAAATAACCAAAGTAATACAAACAGGTAGTCCTGAAGCCTCAATACCATAGATTCTAGCTTGATGCATTTCCCATTTTCTTAAACTTCCAACCAGCCTTTTCCAAAGCTGAACAGTAACACATAAACACCACCATATACATGCAGATTTCATTTAGGATTTTCAAAGGTCAGTTCAGAATAACTATGTACTTTGGAAATCCATTTAGGGGCACAGATACTATTCTTGGAAAGTAAACAAATGAAGATGGACATTTATGCCTCTAGCTGAACATTCCATGAACTTACAGAGAAGTCCACACCTAAATACATTTAATATTAAATATTGTGGTATTCTTGGATTCTCTGTGTTCTATATATTTTATAACTTCTTCGATACATTTATTTAATTCTTGTTATCTTGGTTCAGGGATTGCTCCTTAGAGGAGTTGTCTTAATTCATGAAGTGCAACCTCTTTTTATCCACTTGGCTCACAGGCTCCCCAGAAAATCCTTGTTATCCTTGTTCTCACCTTAATATCATTAGTGGTAACTATTTCCTTGCCCACTGAGTTCCACTGCTTTACAAAATGAGTGTCAGGTGCACAGTAGTACAAGAAACAATAAACAAACAGTCTTCTCCAAGCCCAGGAAGAGCAAGGTTTTGCTAAAAGAGGCAATTTACATTAACAAATCAGGGAGAGAAATGTCCCCACAAGCTCATCATTCCAGCTGTGCCATCATACCAGCTCAGCTTTCTAATTCTGTAATTTCTGAATTATTTAGCTGTACTGAAGACTGTTACCTCAATTCCTAGGTTATCTGTGTAGCCACATTCTTCAAAGGTGGCAGTGAGTCAAGAAAGTAATTGTAATTTAGCATTTGGAAAGTTGGCATGCACTTTTATGTCAGCTTCCCTTTTTAGCTAAATGCTGTTTCAAAACTCTTCCAAGTTAGGCATGGGTGAAAACAACTCAAAGGTTGGAGGAGCTTTTCAGACAGGAGTCAGCAGAAACAGAAACCCCACACTACCTCTGCCCGGTACAAGCAATATTTGAATAGTCCAGGCATTTTCACAACAGTTGTAGTCGCAGGAAATCTGTACTGAACACAGACCATACTCTTTCTAATGGCATTTCAAATTGAGCACGTTGGCAGCTGGCCAGTTGTCTGACAATATTACAGGAAAGGGGTTAGGTCAGAATGACCTAGACACATCCAGGAAAACCATCTCAAGGCATTCTCCTTGGGAGAATAATTGTGAAGCCCACAGCAAGGAATGGATCGTGTCATAGCAGTGAACTGAGGACGGAACACCTGGGCCCGGGAGTGCTGCAAACAGGCGCAAGTGTTGGTGCTCCCATCAGTGCTGTCACGGAGGAAGAGCCCTGAAAGGCTGAATGCTGTGTAAGTGGAAAAGCCTGGCAGCCTGTGGCTGGAAACAGAGTTGCTTACTGGCTGGGATAGTTCTGTCAGGCAGTACCTCAGGGGACCAGTGTGGGCTTTTGGGCTCAGTGGGAAACGCCGTGGTTCCAAAGTGCTGTATCCCTTTCAGACTGGGAAAGAGCAGCTGTGAGCAGTGTGACTGAGCAGTTACTACCAGACTCTGCTGAACAGAACAGAAGGCTCTAAAGCTGTGCCATGGCCTGAAAACTGCAGTTTGGTATGGTTCCATCACACCTATTTGAGGGGCAAAAGTCAGCCCTCTGATACATTTATTTTTCTCTCTCATTTCTGTGACGCTAAATGTTTGAGGGAAGCCCCAAGAAATCCAGAACAAAACACTGTGTCATGATAAATAAAAATATTTCTAGTCTCCTCTTGATTCTGAGGCTGTGAGCTAAATCATGGTATTTGCTTTCCTTTGCCATCTACTTCCAGCACACAAGTAAAGCAACAAGTCTTCTGTTGCAGTGTGTCTGAGGTAGCTGTAATCATCATGCTGGCTGACAGCAACTGGTATTTGCTTTGATCAGCTTTAAAGTCGTGCTGATTAAAACTGATCTTCCTGCTCATGTATTGAAGGAAACCAGTATCTGGAGGCAAGATCATGTTGTCAAGCATCTGGGGAAAACTTGAATACATCTTCAGGCACCCATGTCTGCCTCCCTCAGAGCTGACAGCAGTAGCTTTCATGCTCCAAAAGAACACCTTGTCATATTGTCATGGTTTAATCCCAGACAGCAACCAGCACCACACAGCCACTTCCTCAATCCCCCAAGGGATCAGGGAGAGAATGGGAAAGGTAAAATCTGGAAAACTTGTGCGTTGAGATAAAGCCAGTTTAACAGGGGAAGCAAAAGCTGTGCATGCAGGCAAAGCCAAACAAGGAATGAATTCACCATGTACCAAGGGCAGGCAGGTGTTCAGCCACCCCCAGCAGAGCAGGGCCTGTTGTGTCTAATGGTGACTTGAGAAGACAAACAGGGTCATGCCAAACATCCCCCTCTTCCTCCTTTCTTCCCTCCACTTTATATACTGAGCATGGTGTCATATGGTCTGGGATATCCTTTGGTCAGTTTGGGTCACCTGTCCTGGATGTGTCTCCTCCTGACTTCCCCTGCATCCCCACAGCCTCCTCCCCAGCAGGGCAGCACAAAAAGCAGAAGAGGCCTTGGCTCTGTGCAAGCAGAGCTCAGCAACAACAAAGACATCTCTATATCTGCGTTCAGCACAAATCCAAAATGCAGCCCCCCACCAGCCACTGTGAGGAAAACTAACTGTAGCTCAGTCTCAAACCAGCACACATATTCTCTGGGCTCTTGTCCTCTAATTGTGTGTTCTCCACGTAGGACAAGGAAAGCTTGTTCTGTCCAATGGGCATTTGTGTGATAGCCAAAGATATTTACCATGTTTCCTGAAGTTTCCTTTCCCCAGTACTCCGCTGGAGCACTTTCTTGAGTGTGCATACCATGCCCAGAGACCTGTAGAATGGGGATTAGAGAAAACTGAAACCAGGAGGAAGGACTAGGGAGTACAGTGTGCAATTCCTCAGGTGAGGGTTCTAGTCAGGACGCTGGGATCAGTACAAAATGCCTAATGAACCGTCCAGTTATGGCATGATTTAACAATGTCTTGGAGTACCTTCAGCAGTCTGTGGCCATCCTTATTCAGTTGGTTCCTTATGGAACCAGCAGGGAGCGCTGGCCCCTGTGAAGCATCAGCACTGTGCTGTGCTGGTTCAGCTGGGTGGGGGCTGTTCAGCCACTCACTGGCTACTGACGTTTGATAAGATGAGATTGGAGTCAGAGGCCTCAGAACAGTTGGATGTCCTTGTCTTGTAACCTCCATAAAGACTTTAAGGTGGTTTGAAATCTGGCAAAATAGTTTTCAGAGGACGCCTTGCACTTTCTTAGGGTATTATGTGGTGTCTCTTTAAAAAAAAAAAAAATACAATTGAAATAGGTGCCAGGAAAACTCAAATAAAGAACTTGAAAATCAGATTAAATACATACCAGTAAATTTTCCAGGACTCTTCAATCCTTCATTTTCTAACTTGTTACTACAAATGCTTCACAAGAAGGAGGTCAGTACTAACAAGAAAGTTATAGTGTTTGGGTCTTGTTCAGTTTTAATTAATGCTACGTTATTTCATCAGTGTTTTTAATAAACCACTGATAAAACTAAAAGATGTACTTCCTTTAACATCCTCCTTGAGATATTGCCAAACTCATGTTAAGTATGTACAAAGACTTTATGACTTAAGATACATATGCATCATTTTATGTATGCTATCATTTGACAGCATTGTCATAAAAATGCTATTTTTAGTGCCACTGTTGTCTCCTTTAATCATTTCATATTCTGCTATTCTGGCAAATGCAAAAGTTGTCTGAAAATACACAGAGAACCACAAAACTTGTAGGTTCCAAATGACTACAAGACCTACGAGATGTCACGATTAATCCAGATTTACAGCACGAGTGTTTTCATTGTTCTGTAGAGCAGGACCACGCAAAGAAAAATAAACTTATTATGCTGGTGTCAGACGTTTTGACAGCTTGGTAGACGTTGCATTCCTATTTTCTTTCCTGTCTCATGTGGCATTACTGTCTTCCATACCGTTTAGTAGTTGCATAATTGTTCCCTTTCAAGCATACAAACAATGAGGTCAACTTGAGTCATGTCAAATAACTGGAGCAAATACCACATATGAAACCATTTAAGATAACGAGTCATGTGATCACATATATTACCTCTCGCCTGGATTTTTATTTTTTTTTTTGGATCATACTAGAAGTGTGTTTGAGTACACAAAAGCAGCAGAGCTTACCAGCTGATTGTTTTGCCTATGATAAGCAAATGTGGAGCACTTTATTGCAAAGTATTCAGCACAGGCAAGCTCGAATTGAAAGTTACCTTCCTCTAAATCATTATGCTGCTTCTTTACACTGACCTTTTCAAGGCAAAACCTGTGTTTTCCTGCAGGAAGAAAAATATGACAGGGATGAAGGTTTAATTTTGTTTTAGTGGTTTTAATAACATGCAGCTATGTTACATTTTAAAGCTGCCTAATTATCAGATGTAACATCTGGGATACAGTATCTATCAGACTGTGTTGTATCCAAACTGGGCACAGATACAAGAAAGTGTTATTTGTATTTATTAACTGGAACATACAGAGAAAGGTCAACACTTTCCCTATCCATCCTTCATCAGCAGAGAGGCTAGTGAAAAAGCAGGGTAAAAATAAAACTCCCTAATCAACAAAAACTTGTGACTTCAAAAATATGCAAGACATATGAAAGCAAAGAATAAGGTTCTTACTGGAGCATTTCTTCTTTTATTGAATATCATTCAGTTCAGTTATGCTCATAGAGCACATCACAGACCTCTGCTGTTCTCAGCTGGAGCCAAAAGAAGTGGTTTCTCTCTTGCTACGGTGGTTGACAAGAAGAAAGCATTAAAATACTGTTCATAAACAAGCAGCAATTAAGAGAAAGCAGAACATGGTTAAAGCAGTTCCTATTAACATGTTTTATTTCACTCTGTGGTACTTTCAAAGTAATTAAACTGGTGAGTGGCTTCTATAATCCTCCCTGTTTGTGATGGCAGTAACCATTTCTGACACTTCAGTGCAAGTTGCTCTGCCTCCCGTCCAGGGATTTGGTGAGTGTTTCTCTTTTGCTACCTGCACTGCAAGGCCTCACAGAGAAAAAGCAACCTTCTTCTAACCTTCCAATACTAGAGAGTTTCAAGCTGCTGCTGGAGAGGGTGTGGACACAGAGATGGAACAATCCTGTTGGTATCTGTGACAGTGTAAGCATGTTTCTAAGCCTATATGCCCTCATGAGCCAGTGTCCCAGTCATCTGCTGCAGGCACCATTCAGATTCCCAGTATAGCACAATGGAGAGGCTTGTCTTGAATGGATGGATGTTCCACACAGAAGCTTTGTCCATGATAACATAGAAATGCCTGGCTGGGTTAGAGCAGCAGTCTCTCAAGGCCAATATGCTGCCCTCACTGTCTGCTGCAGTGAAAGGAGATACTGTTTAGGGATACTGTGTGCCACTTCCCATGGCCTGTTCTCCTCGTACTCTTCCAGCATCATTGAACTAAGGAGCACACCCCTGCCTGTTGCCTATAGTATTTGCTTTGATACTGTTACATGAAATACCTTCTTATCTTCTCTCTTCTTCTCTCTTTTTTTTTTTTTTTTGATTTGCTAGTGCCATCTACCTCCACAGCCTCTCAGCATGAAGAATTCCAGGGGTCCACCAACTGCTGTGTGAAAAAAAGTATTTTCTTTTATCAGTTTTAAACCATTTCCCTGCTAGTTTCAGTGAGTGACCCGGCTGTAATGATACAAGATTTGATGAATGACACGTCTGCATTCACCTTACCAACCACTTTAATGATTCTCAGTAACCTTCCCAGTGATGTCCAACACACTGATTTCTTGCTGCTGCTGGACACTGAGCTGCATCTCTGATTTGGCCTACAACACCCGTTCTTTCCAAAAGGACGGGGCTTTTCCAGTCCCTTTCTCCATCATAGATGGTTTTTTCCCTCCAGTCTCATGTACTTTGAGTACATGAGAGCTGCCAGAGTTGAAAAGCAATCTAATTTAGCAACTGGTAGCTTCAAACTGCTGTGTTTTTAACCAGAAAGTGGAATGGAATCCTTACTGGAAACCAAAACTGGATCTAGGAAAGAATTTGAAAGACCATTTTGGAACCCTTTCCAAATGTACACATATATACAAGTTACTGTTTCAAAATATCATATTGACTGAGATCTGACATCCCCTAGCAGGTCTTGTGCAGTAGAAGGGCTGTTTAGAGTAGGTTTTGCTCAAGTCTTTGTTTCCAGACTGCAGGAAGGGTGCCCTGGCTGCTCAGTGCTGTTCTTTAGTTTCCCAGTGGGCTTGTTCACACAAGGGCCTCCTCCAGGGATCTCCAATGGAAGAGGTCTGACAGCAACTTTGATTCCTGTCTTCCCTGGCTTTCAGCTGTGTGGTTATTGCTGGTGGTGTGCAGGTGGCAGGCCTGTCTCTCACGCCTGTGCCTCACTGGGCAGGTGTATTTTCATGCCTGTGTTTCTGTGCTTCTGTGGTCTATAGGTGAGTGCATTCATCTCTTGGGTAGTGGTGGTTCACCCTGTTCATCACTCCTGTCTCCCACTCCTCTCCCTGAACTGGCAGTAGGTAATTGTGGTGCTCCACCTTATTTGCAGCCTTGGGCCGAGGGAAATTGTTCTTCTGGCCTGGGAACAGGACTGATGCCCGTCCTGAGGCAAGGAAGCAAAGATGTGGGCTGAAGTGATTTTCTGGCTGAAGGTCCGTGCCCCAGGTGTGCCCCTACAACCATTCCTACAACTTTTCCATTCTCCTGCTTGTAACCATAAACTGGGTGGGCTGAATGAAACAACTAGTGAGTCACTGTGTATCCAGCAGAGGGAAAATTTAACCAGCACTGATTCCAAACCAGCTGTAAATAAAAATGTACCATTCCAACTACTCACTTTAAACCTGTTTTGAGTAAAGGGCTGAATGTTGTATGTCAGCATCATATAAAATATAATTTTTGAAGAATCTCTCCAGTCATAGAGATGAAAAGAAATACATTGATGGAAGGCCACTTTTCAGTGCCCGGTTGAGTTACTCAACAGGATTAAAAATAAAATTTAAAAATCCTTCACATAAGCCAGGAGATCTTTACAATCTTTTACAAGTCATCTCTGTCTTTAGCTTCCTCAGGTAGAATCCAAAGCAGTCTTTCACACCAGATATACTACTTCCTTCTTGTGTAAGTATCATTGGATTATGTGTTACAATGAAAGTATTAAAATTTATTAAAATAAGAATACTTGTATTATATTGTGTATAACTTACACAATTATGTAAAGTGAATATGGCTGTGATTTCAATCCAGCACAAAAATGATTTCTTTTTGTTAGAAAATAATCCCTTCTGTTTTTAACAGAGGAACAACTTCAGTTCTGTGATCATAGAAGTTGACAGCTCACACCTAACTACTACTGAGGTGGTGTGTTGTTTATGCCTTAGGCAAATGGGAGAAGCAGGTCAATCTGACTCAGCACACTGTTGTGATTCCTGCCTTTTGAAGAGCTCTGTGTCTAGAAATGAAGAGCATGTGCACACCTCTCTGATCATGAGTTCTCATGAAAGGCAATAATGGTCTTTTCTAACTTTAGCCTTCTTTACTCACCAGTAACTAGGCCATTCCTGTAACACAGGAGCCAATGTTCCGCTTTGATCCCTTCATGTAACGCCTTGAAAACAGTATTTTCCCCAAAAATGCTGCTATATTCAGTGTCCTCTTGGTAGCCCACAGTGGCAAAAGTGGTACCAGGACAGAAGTATCCAGGCATTCCACTGGGCTTGCACTGAGCTTGCTCAGAACAACAGAAAGAACAGAATAGATCCTTTCTCCATCTCCTCGGAATACGTAAAGGTATTGTGCTGTTCCTGCTTTTTCTGAGTAAAGCTCAGGAGGAATGAAAAATGTCAGTCTCTGCCTTACTCAGCACATTGAGTAACCAGCCCAGGCCAGCTATAAAGTGCTTTTAAAGCCAGGCCTCCCCCCGACTCTGGCAGCAGCGCCTGCCACTGGCATCCAGCTCTCATTTTAGAGAGTGATTTGTTTGTCTTCAGAAGGCAGCAGATGGCAGCAAAGTTGTACAGATGCGCCAGACCAGTTGAAGAAGAAAAATATCTTCGTGCACACACTCTAACAACATTCCATGGAAAAATCGTCTCATTTGTTTCTGTCTGTCTTGCAGTGTAGTTAAGACAATAAATCAGGTTTAATGGCCCTTATGCACTTGTAACGTGAGGGGTTGTTTTTTCCCCCATTACCAGGAGTTAATGAAACCAGACTGGGGTGAGAGGATGTGAATTATTGCTCAGCAAATCGTTGCTGTAGGACTCACATCTTAGTGCAAATCTTTTCGTATCCTTCATTAAACAGATACTGATTGCCTCATGCAAATATTATCACAAAGTGCTGGTGTGTGCACCCTCATGGGTGCAGGAGCTTTGACTGCCAATCTTTCCTGTGAGCTATGTATCCACTCACTCTGATTCAAGTTGTCTGGATACATCCTTTTCTGATGCTCCAAAATAGGTAGCAAGACCTTTTTTTTGAAACGTAAAGAGAAGAAAGAGAAGAGAAAGGAAATGCTACTGGATAAAGTCTTAGTGTTTAAAACACTTCACAAAGCCCTACTGCATTAAATAAAAAATGAAGTCTGGGTTTTGGGCAAGAACACTGGAAGTTTCTGGGATTCCATCCCTACTCACAAACACATTTAGGGATGCACTTGACACATGTATGTTTGTTGAAGCTGTCATTGCCAGCAGCACCACATCCACTTAAGAGCAGCAGCCATAAGCATACACTGCTGAACTCATTTCAGATTGAACTGAGAGTCTGGATCTGGGTTACATCTTTTTGACACAGATCCCATCCCAACTATCTTTTGGTAGTTTCTTCACTGTTCAAAACCAGAAATTGTGCATAAGTGAAGTATAAAGCAAAATTTACAATACAATCTGTTGGTATAAAAATAGACATGGTTTTGAAAGAAAGCTGGGGCTTAGATTTTCTTCCTGCTGAAGTCAGTAGAAGTTTTGTTTCAATTAGGTGGGATCAGTCTCAGGCCTGGGATTTGGTGTTGAGATTCCTATCTGGCTCACCAGTTCATCACACCGGAATGCCTGATGTCTGTAGGCAGTAAGGACACTAATGATATATGCCAGTTGCATATTTTTTGTGTTGTTTATCAATAAAGGGCCAGACTAGGAATGTGTTCCTTATGCAGAATGAGATGCAGAGCTGCACAGCCTCAGGAAAAAAAATGGCTTAGAAAAGGTGACTTAAAAATCCATCACTTTTTCCTTGTCTCTAAAGAGAAGGAACATGCTTTACAAGGTGCAGCTGCCTGCTTTCCAGTGTGCAGCCTCAGATCTGAGATCCAGGGCCCCCGTGCACAGGCAGGGAAGTGTGGTGGCCCAGATCTGAGAGTTGGCTGCTTTCGAGCCGAGAGCCACGACAGACTTGGGTCACGTAAGGGGAAGTGAGGAACCCACACACCCTCCCGTCCTCTGCTGTGACAACACTTGGATGAATGGCACGGTGCTCTTTTAGTCTGTGAGTGATTCAGCCTCGTGGCTGAACCCCTGTTACAGCAACCACCTATTAAAAGGACAATAAGCGTGTTTGTTTGATGAACTGCTCGGTTTTGCTCCTGAACTAACAGATAAGATCCGGTTTGTTTGTTCTGCCATTTCTGCCAATACTACTGGACATCAGAGATTAAGACCCAGACACTTGTTTGTTTATTTTCACACCATGCAAAGTATGACGAAAATATAAACCTTTTTATAATTTATGGAAAAGGTGCGTGTAATTTGCAAGAAGTGACAATTAACTGAAAGTATCAGAAAAATATTTGTTTTGCAAACCTATTCCAAGAGTCAGAATTTATTACAAAATATGTGCCTTCAGTGGGTTGATCTTTCGTGTCTTTGGAAAAACCCAGGATTTTGTAAGTGGATGAGAGACTCAAGGAGGTCTAGTTAAATGTTTTGTAAAAGTTATCACAGAATCAAAAAAAGTCAAAAGATTTCACTTCCCCTCCTCATTGCTGTTGCATTTGCAAGGAATGTTGCAAGAAAACACTCCAGTCTTATCAAATCATGAACATTCATTCTAGTCTTAATGGGCCCATTTGTTTTTCATTTGGAGACATTATCAAGCATTTTGACTGGTGTATATAGCTTGTAGTAAAAAGGTTTTCACGTAGCAAAGTTCTTTACCTCATGAAAAAGTTATGCTCCTTCTCCTCATGAAGGACACATGGCCTCACTCCAAAGAATTAAGTATTTTAAAATTAAAACAATTTCAAAGCTGGCACAAATTATTTGGGGAAAAGTAAACAACTGTTCTTTGAAAAGTATTCGGATAATAAAAGCAAACTCTTGTGAATGCAATAAACAAATTTTAGGCATAATTGGATTAGTTATTGGTTGTACTCAGTCATGCTGGAATTCTTCCTCTTGATGCCTGTGTGCTCTGCACTGCTTAAGTATGATGTGAGATAATATGAAACGGTGTATTGACAGCACAAGGAAACTATTTGGATGGCTGTCTGGAGTTGCCATTATTGGCTTTAATTATGACTTGCTGTCCTTTGGGTACTAAATGAGCCAGAAAAGGCTTCATGTGTGCCAAAGTATTCATTAGTATTCCCCTTTCTGTCATTGTACTTGCAGAAAAAGTTTTTATCTGGCACCTGACTGCAGTTCTTCTTAGCGTGGCCCGAGATGCTTTGCATGCTCTGATAATCATCTGAAAGCACACCAGCGTCTCTACTTTTTGGATACAGTAGAAGTTGTTCCTAGGTAACAGTGGCACAACTCTGACCACTTTCTGATGTAACTGGAGAACAAACACTTTTTGCAGTCGTCCAGTGACATGGCTGCTTAAAGTCAGTCTTGTGGTGCCAACAGGAGAAATAAAAGTAATTCCTTGTTTCCCTCTTCCAGGTTAGGGGACCTGCACTAGGATCTTTTGGGAAAGCTCTTGTATATCATCATTTTAGGCCCCTTGCCACAGTTCTGTATAGAATTAATAATGAAGCCACAAAAATCTTTCTGAAATAAAAATAGCCTCTGGAATCCATTTTGGTAACGAAAATTTGTCTATAGTGAAGTACTTTTTTCTCTGCCATGCGGTGTCTCTTGGGTAGGTACAAAACAAAATAATCACTCACAAAGAATATTCCATGAACTGTTCTGACACTTCACTGTGGAGCCTGTGCTGAGAATGGTGACCACTCTTTTGGCATCCGCTCTCGAACAGGCCGGTGGACAAGGATGAATTCCTGCTCCAATACACACTCACCATTGCAAAACTTAATTTTAATTTAGAGCCTTGTTTGAATCGAACTTCAAGTCATATTTTTAGCAGCCTTTGAAACACTGTCCTGTGGGACACCAGACTGTTCTTAGAAAGGAATATTTTAACGAAGGTGGTGTATAAACAGATGCTCCTCCTTTTGGAGGCATTTGGTGACATCTTCCACTTCTCATCTTGTCACGTTAGAGCATAAACTGGCCTTGATTTAAGCACGTGGCTCTTCTTGAACTTCTATGACCATAGTAGGATGCTTACTTCTGTGGGCTGTTTCACAGCCTTGTTTTCCCTGAAACCCAAGATCCTCACACTTCTCAGATTTTTATGTAGTTTGTGTAGGAATTTCAACTACTGTTTAAGCAATCCTTCCCAGTATTTTGCTTTTGTGGGATGTTTGTAGGGAAAAGATGCTTAGCCAGAGATCTTCCCCTACTTGGGCAGGAAGAAGAGCTTTCAGCTGGACAGTTTGCACCTAGGGCTGGTGAGGAAACAGATGAGAAGGAAGAATGCTGGCTCGATATTTTTTAGCCCTTACAAACCCATTCCCTGAAACCTGGAATTCAGTTAGGATATGGGGTTAGCTTTGCAATGGCAAAGAGTCCCTGCCTGCCTGCTCTGTCATCCTCCTCTTGCTTATTAGCCTAGGTTAGCCAAAATATGCTATTCCCAGGGATTCCTTTCCTGCTCTGTACGTTCAAAGAACGTGCCATCTGCAAGGCACAGGGCTCCTCACCACTTTTTGGCATGTCTAATTCAACAGTGTTGGTCTTTATGCTTTCTAAAACATGCTTTCATGAGGGGGGGTGGAGGTGGGGGATGGAGGGAATTAAAAAAAAAAAAACAACTTTCTTTTCCTTAGTTGCTGTTTGTTGCAACTGCAGAGTTTTGCTTCTCCCTACAAGCGCGGCAGGTGGTGCTCTTGGTCCTTTCAAACACAAGCTGCACTTCCTAAACTCCAGTCAGGCCAGAATTGTGCCATCCTGCACCAGCTGGCTGGTTTTAGCTCTGTCACGTTCAGCTTTGAGTGAAGTGTTTTCTATTGGTGAAGGGGAAAGAAGAGAGGAAAAGGTACTTTAAGTAAGGACTGGGTGTTGGCAGTAAATGAAGAAAAGATCAATAAAAACAAAAGTAATTAGTTACCAAGTACATCCTTAATTGCCCCACTGTAGCCCAATGCAGCCTTCTGTCCCAAATTTAGTTGTGTAACCCATGTTTGGAAAACATTGCAGCTATTACATTGAATGGTTCTGTGGAGGTCCTGCCTGTTGTGCTGTTGCACTTTAGGTGACATCCTACTCTCACCTACATGTTGTGATTTCCCACTGCAAGCACCCCAAGACTTGTAAGGGCAACTATTCCAAAGTCAAGGTGTTCCAGGATTTGAGAATAGTCACTTGCTTGTTTCTCAGCTGGTGTCTATACTCTGCACTGAAGATTGTGCATTTGCTGTCACCCCTTACAAGATCTGCCCTTACATCTTACAAAATCTGGATCTGAAAGGCCATCACCAGTAGAAAGGTAAATTCTCTTCCAGCTGTTAACAAAGAGATGGTAATTAAAATTCCAAGTGTCATTATATTTGCCTTTTTTTTTTCTTTTAATAACAGTCCAAGTGGAAAACGTACCTCTCAAGATTTCAAAATTCTTAGTTGAAAATGTTTAGGCAAGTAACTAAAAATAGGTAATTCTGAGCAGAACTTCAAAGTTTGGGGAGAAAAATTATGAATACGTGCCAGGTATGTAGTCGCTCCATCCTTACCCAAGCTTTTTTGCAGGAGTCTTCCTGGAAGGGCATCATTGCCAGTTCTTTCGAATTTTTCTTGTAAATATATGTTCTTGAGGCATTTAGTGTTAGATTAAAAAAAAGAAAAATAAATTCCCACTTCCTTTATTCTAGCAGCATTTAGTTCTGCTGTCCCCAGTCCTCTCTTGTGTATGTTAACTGTGCTCAGAGATATGGTAAAATAGGGAAAATTGCGTGTTTCACCCAAGAAGTTATTTAAATACACTTGGTTTTAGGCTTGTTTTGTTGGAGTGCAAGGAGTACTTACCAATAGATGGTGCTGTTGGTGCATTAATAAGGTTCAGTTTCACATGTTTTCTGGTCTCTGGTTGGAATTTGTTTAAAAAAAAAAAGGAGAGAGAGAACAAAACGAACACCCCCCTCCAAAAAAAAGAAAAAAAGAACAAAACAACAAAATCCCCAATGCTAAGCTTTTATCCAAAATGTTCTCCCCACACTGAACCGGTCACTGTTTAACTTTAACCTGAACTGTGGCCCAGGAAATCCTTCAACATAAATAACCTTGGAAGCTGCCATGACCATTTTTGGAACGTGCTCCCTCAATAAATCTGTTACTTTGTTGTGCAATGTTGAAGTGTGCAGTTGTTTCTCTGATTAATTAGGGCAAAAAATAAACTTGCACGATCAATCCAAGCTGTGACATGTTTCAGCCCTGGCTGGAATATGTGGGCAGAAAACAGCCTTAGAGCCCTCTCAGCAGACCTGCCCTGGGATTTTAGGATGGAGTTTACTGGCTTGGAGTTTACTTCATTTGATGAGATAAGGTGGCTGCTAACAAAGTCCACAGAGTTTTGGTCTGTCCCAGAACTGCCACGCTAGGTTAGCATGGATAGAACTGAACACAGTAAGAAATTATTCATCTTGACCACTGCCCCCACTAAAGACAACATAACAAAACTGTTTTATGTAATTGTGTTTATTTTATTTCACATATTACCCATGGAGAACAGCTGATACATTCTCTACATCTTTCACCAGTCTGGAATGCAAGATAAAAAAAGGTATGGAAAAAGAGTTTAACGTTTGACATTCACGATATGAAAAATAGAGGGGATACAATGATTTAAAATGCCCTTATGCAATATATATATATATAAAACGTATAAAAATAAAATATATTTTTCAAAAAAAAAGATACAAACATGACATGACACAGAACAACCTTAAATACCGATACATATCTCGTGATCCACACACACCGCACTTATAATTAACAAAAACCACGTACAATTGCACTTTTCCTCTCTGTGACGTTCAAGTATATCGCAGTCCCCGCAGGGACTAGTGAGTGTCCGATTCCCTGCCGGGTGCAGATAACGCAGAGGGTAGAGCAGATGTGGGCGGCCTGTCCTTGCCCAGGGCTGACGGGCACCCTCAAACTCCCGGAGGCAGAGGGCGAGGCCGGGGGCAGTCGCCCGCCAGCGGGTCCCCCCCGGCGGCGGGGCTCCCCTGAGCATCCCCTCCTCGGGAGGGACCGCCCGGGCCCCCGGGTGCAGCGGCGGGCGGGGGGCGGCTCGGCGGCGCCTTCCAGCGCCGG
>VYXB01004106.1:1508031-1527788 GCA_013397135.1 Pachyramphus minor | reverse complement strand
CTCCGGCCGGGCCGCGGGAGGAGGAGACTGCGGCGCACACGGGGCGCGCGTCCGGCCGCGGGAGGAGGGGGCGAGGGCAGCGGGACCAGGGCAGGGTTAATGCCCCTTTCCCGAGGAGGAGCGGGGCCGGCGGGGAAGCGGAGGGGCTCCCGCACCGCCCGGCCGGGGCGCCCCCCGGCCCTGCCCCGCCCGGCGGGGGCGGCGGTGTCTCCTTCCCGGGAGCGCGGGCAGGTTAAATCGGTCCCCACCTGTGTCCCGGGGCTGAGCCGCGCACACCCGCGGCTCCCGGGAGAACAAAGGCCGGGGGCCCCGGGGTGTTTGCCCCGTCTCATTGATTATCTGCCGCCTGTTGAGCTGTGCCGCGGGAGCCCCGGGGAGGCTCTCGGGAATGGCTCCCCAGGAATGGCTGCTTTTCCCTAAGGCTCGGGATGTGTTCTGTCTGCTCGGGGGGAAAGGGAAGTGGTGTTATCGGCTGTCGCTTTGTGGGGAAAGAGAGAGTGGTTTGTGTTACGTAACTGCCCGTTGTGATACCAGAGAGCCCTTAAATCAGTGCACGAACTGATTGGAAAATGAACTGATTGCCAACTGGTATGCGCTTGTCCGGGTGCTTCAGACTGATCCTTTGAGTGTATGTTGCTAATAAACAATATTTTAAACAGTTGAATGTCCCGTAATTTATTTGTTTGTGCATAAACCAAGCAACACTCAAGTTTGTTACTCGGGGTAGTTCTTTGAAGTAGCAATTGCGTGTAATCTGTATTTTTTCATTCTAAAAGCGTAGCTAGTAAGGTCGGACTAAGAATTATTTTTCTTTTAAAGAAATATAATTTCTAGAGAAACCTTTGTATCTATATGTTTAAAGATAGAGTATCTTACAAAGTTCTGCTAAGGATCTCTTGGATTTTACCATACTGGTATTGTTATTGCTTTAATTATTATTGCCTGGTTCCCCTTCCCACCCCATTTGGTAATAGGCTTGTCGTAACTGTGCTGTCAAAATTAAGGCGTGAAATGGGGAGTATTTTATGTTAAAAATAAAGATCTCCCTTTTTGCCCCTCTCCTCTTTGGAACTTTTCCCCTGGCAAAGCAGAGAGCCCAAATCAAAACAAAGAAGCAACCAAAAAATCCAGGTGTGCTTTTAAGAAGCCAGAGCAAGTAAGGCTGCTTCCTTCAAGGGTATGATCAATCTCATGTAGTCAGGATGTGAAATAAAATTATAGATTGCATTCGAAAGCTTTATATTTGCAAAATGTCTTCATCTGTAGGTTTAAGTATGTGTTTAACTTCCTGTACATAAATTATCTCTTGAAACTTAGTAGAATTGCTTGCATGGATGAAATTGAGCAGATTCAGAAATAAACCCAAAACCCTAATTTGAAAAGGTCATGCCCAGAAAGTAACTATTTAGACTTCATTATTTAAATTACTTGTTGCTACTTTAATACTTCATAATAAAAATGCTTGAAGGAACAACATTCTGTTGAAGACTAGGCATGCATTGTTTTCCAAATTCCTTTACCCCCACGTGCAATCCCATAATACATGGAGTACTGACCTTCATTTTTCTTATAAAATGGTAGTTTCTTGATGCATTTATTATGCTTCCTTCCATATGACAAACATTTCTAGGATTATAGACTTGCTATTCTTTAAGCTTTTATATTTTTTAAGTATGTTCTCTTTCTCTTTTTTTTTAATCTCCAGCAACATTCTGGCTTGGGTTTAATGTGTTTGATTTTAGTGTAGAGTGTAATTACATTTTATAGTGTTTTTTCAGGCATAATCTGTGGAGTAGCTTTGCACAGACAAGCAAACAAAAGTCCTGTAATCTTTTCCCCAACCTGTATGTCAGCAGCAGTCAGGATAATGTGCTCTTGCGGTTAATACGGAAGGAGGGTTATGGTAGTGACTGTTCTCCCAGAAGAGCCCCACTGTGTCTGCAGTCTCTCTGTAGGAGCCATCATCTGCACTGGCTGGTCATATGGATTTATTTACATGTGCCAGTATCTGCAGTACCACTGAAAATGTGGTACATTTATTGCTCTCCTGCACAGACTATCTGGCTTTATTCAAAGCCAGTTTGCTATAAATGTCTAAAATGCAGTGTCTGTGCACTTGTGCCATTTAGGAGCAGATTTTTAGATTTTTCTTGTTGTGGAACAACTTTGTTATTGAGGCACTACAAGTTTTTGTCCAACATAGTCTTAAGGGGAAGTGAGTGGTTTTATTGTCCTCGAATAAACCAAGGAGTGTGTCCTTTGGGAGTCAAACACATGAAAGTCCATTCCTGGTCTGGTCTAGGCCTGTGTAAATTGATGTTACAGCAGTCCTAGTGCTGTCATTCCTATTGTGTTAAATCTTCCTTTCATTTTCAGCTTGCTTTAGGATGCTGACCTGTCAAAAAGGCCTTTCTTGCTGAGCATTTTGCCTGTGTTGCTGTATCATTTTGTTCCTGGGTTCCTTTTCTGCTAATTTTTCAAGCAGAGCTGCCTCGCTGGGATGTCAGATCAATACCGGTGTTGCCGTAAAGGATGATGAGGAGCATGCCAGAAGACAGATCAGTCCACCCTGAATTTAGATCAGCTTAAGTGGTCCTAGAACCTTGGGCAGTGTTAGCGAGGTGCCTTAGTCTCCAAGGGAGGTACTGGAGGCCTCTGGATGGTTTGCCCAACAGGCAGTTCGTTCGTGCTTGGCAGGACACACGGATTCCGCCTGAGCGGACAGTGAGCTTTGCCGGTGACAAATGTCAGTAGAGCTGCAGGCACGTAGAGTGTTGGGAGGTCTTTGTAAAGGATGACCTGATTCGCACAGCTTTTTGTGTTTTTTCAGGTACATTTGTCTGTGTTCCTGCCCAAGTCTGTGTCTTTCACCACAAAACTGAGCTTAGATATATCACGGTTTTAATTGCTGTTGTGTATTTTGAGAACTCGTTCTGAGCCACTGCAAGGAACTGCAAGAGCAGTAGCTTCTGTCAGAAGTTCACATTTGTTGTTCTGAGAAACCAGATTAGATAAATCCCCCAAATTTAATAACCCACCATTTTTTGTCCTAACAGTGGGAATATGAGGGAATTTCAGTCATACACCAAGGTTGATTTCTTTTCCGTATTTATTTTGCCTTCAGCTGAACCTTGTCTAGGGTAGATAACCACATTTTCCCCCAACATATCAACACACTATGAAACTGTTATGTAACTATTATGGCTACAGAAGGCACTTACAGAAACCTCTGAAGGGAACAAAGGTGCTAGAAAATGTCGGCATTCTGGGTTTAACAGCTAGAAGAAATCCCAGAAGGCCTTGCTTTGTATCCATTTTGTTTTTTCATGGATTTTTGAAGTGTGTTTGATGTGCTTCACCAAAACATTCCCATTTAATATGTTTGAATAATGGAATGTGGATGGGATTTAGGAAGAACACAGATGTTTGCAAAGATCACAGAAGGGCATGAGAAAATGCCCTTTTGTTTTGTTTGGTTTTGGTTTTGCTGGTATAAGCCCCAACCATAAATCCCTCCCTAGAATTTTACGTATGGTGATACTTGGAAAAGGTAAAGGAACATTTTGTGTCTTTCTTAGCTCAGTAGCTGAAAGGTAAGGAGAAAGAAGAGAGGATCCCAATACTGGATTAACTTTCCCATACACCCATAGCAGCTTTCCTGTAGGGTGCTGTTGTGCACCCAGCAGTTCATGGACACAACCTGTGAGGTGGAACAGGATATTTTCTGTGAGGCCTGGTCGCTGTAGGAAGACAGAGGGATGTTTTGTTCTTTCTTGTGCATACAGTTGCAATGTGTATGACAGAAGGCTTGCAACAGTATAGCAGTTTTATTTGGCTGTTGTCATAACTGATAAATGCTGGTATAACATGTGTAGGCTCTGTTGTGGTTGTTTCTGTTCTGATTTTTATCAACTTCTTTTCAGGGAAGCCTTTGTTGTCTGACATAGCTTCGTATCTTGGTGGATTTTGAAATTACACAAGTGATTCTTGATAGAGGGGGAGAAGTTCCTAAATGGAGTTGTCTGATTAATTTTTCTTTTTTTTTTTTTTTCTTCTGTGAGCAGATTTTGCCTGTGGAGAATACAATATCATGAAGATTTTTTGGTGTATTTGTTATATATTCATAGTTGGGCATTCCTCTGGGCTAGTGTGTGCATAAGGAGCAGATGATTTCTTGCTGTCTTGATATGCAACCTCTGTGAAACAGAAAATATAGAGAAATAAGAGAATAAAGCTGTTACTTCAGTGAGTTTCTTATCTGTGCTGTGGCTTAATTTGATTCAAATGCAGTCCATGGAAATCTGAAAGGGTTTAAAAAACCCAACAAAACTGAAATCCTTCTTCCTTTGGCAGGAGGTTCTTGTAGCTGTAATGGGATGAAACATCAAGTTTCACTGATGTTTCATTTCATTACAGTGTAGTGTCAGAACTGAAGCAGGATGCACGTGTGTGTTGGTGAGAGATGACTGTAGTTGGCTGTGGCTGGATAGGGCATGGCTGCCCCAAAACTTCGTCAAACAAATTAGTTGCCCTAGTAAATGAAATTATCTCTTCCTACAAACCTCATTCTCTTGTTTTCAAATACAGTAGATTCCACAAGGCTGTGTTGAAACGAAATGAGAAAAGAATATTTCCATTGCATGTGGTTTTGTTTGTTTGTGAGGGGTTTTTTTGTGGTGGTGTTTGTTAGTTGTAATTTCTTTTTTTTTTTTTTTTTTTTTTTTTTTTTTTTTTTTTTTTTTTTTTGGTGACTTAAGGTTATCTTGAAAGTCTGCTTGGAGGAAACCACCCTCATAGTATTTTTTGGTAGGATGTCTTCATAAAAAGGTCTGAGCAATTTCTTCTGATACATAATGTTGGCTCAAAAATATATTGTTATTTTGGTTCATGCATTTGTTTTCATTTTAGAGAAATCTTGAAATCAGTACAGATCGAGTACCTTTGCTTTCCCTCAAGTGAATGAGCACTAATGAACGTTTCTAAAGAACTTAAAATAACAGCAATAAAAATACACTTTTTTCAGCCTTTCATTTTAAACCAAGGCATTCATGGAGGCTGAATTTTTTTTCTCTGTGAGTTGTCTCCATTTGTTCTGAAACACAGACTGTATTGAGGGAGGTGGTTTTTCTTTCATGTCTTTTTGACCAAATCGCAGTCAAGGAACTCTCTCCCCTTTTCTGTCCTGGATTAGCTTTGTGGATTATCTGACAAAAAGACGCTTTTCCTGCAGCGTGTTCATGGAAAACAGTTTGTTATGCAAGTTTGTTAAGCACTGCCCTTCCATGACCACAAGCATATTTTTCAGTGGAGGGACAACAAGACTGACATTTAATTTCTGCAACATCACAAATGTAGTAGTCTTGTCCTATAACAGTGAGGAAGATAATTGTACTGCTGTGGTAGTTCACTGACATGAATTTAAAGTACCAACCTTCCCAGCTGCTGGTACTTAAAAATTAAAAACCAAAGGAAACCCCACAATCACTGTGGGATCATTTTTAAACTGTGTAACAGCAGATTCACCATTCAACCTTGATAGATGTCAGTGAAAGTTGTATCATACAAATATATACTGGTAAATAGGAAGCTTTCCTTTGATTCATCTCTTCTTTTACTACTCCCTGGCAGTAACATGAGCTCCTTGCTTATATAGTGAAAAAAAAAATTATTTCTAGCAATAACACTGTCAGTCTTGATGAGATTAATTTTCTTCTGCTTGGTGTTTGAGAACTGTATTCCAGTTATATGTATTTGTTGAAATAAATTACTCCTGTGGTGTCAGTGGTATATTCTGAAGTCAAGGACAATCCAATTAGTGTTGATTGGGATTTGGCAGCTAAATCCCTGCTCATTGAGCCAAGAACGTGCTGGTTATTGCTTATCTGTTAGGGACTAGATAGATAATGATTTCATGTCTCTGATGTTTACAATTCTCAATTTTCAATCTTCTGCAAGTTGAATACTATGAAAAAATGAAGGCATTGAACACAGTTTGAATTCTTTGCTTTGTGGTAGTCTTGTGCTCACGGTGACAAAGTAACTAATCACAAAATTTCCACTAAGCTGGACATAAGGGACAGGCTCTCAGTGCTGCAGCCAAAACCAGTAGTTGGTGACAGTACAGTCGGGGGTTTTGTGTAGCTGCCCTGGAGGAATGCTAATATACAGGAAAAACAAAAATCATTGCAATTTTGGAGACAAATTCAGAATAGTGTCATGCAGAACCCCATTGGACCATGGGAAACCTCAATGGATAAAAAGAGGCAAAAGGAATGTTACTGGGCTTACAAAATCAATCACTCAGAAATTGAAGGTGGGGGTTGGGGGGAAGAAGGTAGGAATAATGTCCTTTTACTGTCATTCACATGTTGTTTCCTAGGATTTAAGACCCCAGAAAATTCATTATCTGACCCTGGAAACATCTTTTTAAATGTTGTACTTACGCATTGGGTCTGCTGGAATAGTAACTGGAAGGAAGATGAGACATTCTAGCAGAGGATTTCTCAGATACCTCTGGATGCAAAGGGGTGACAGCTCTGCTTTCTAGAACCTTGACTTCAGTTGTGGAATATCATGCATTTGGAAAATGGGTTTTGTCCAGCCACTTTTGCCAGATGTCATAAATAATAATAATGCTGGGAGTATTGAGTGTTGCTGGCAGTGTCCCCTTCACGCTCTGTAGTGGGCTGCACGTTGCTCCCATGTGGTTTGGGAACCCTTCTCCATAAGACTGGCCACTCCTGATGACTCTGCTTGACACATTCTGGTATTTTGAAATTCTTTCTGACTCCTAGTTTGGTTTTCTGTGTTTACCCCAGAAGAATCTCTGAGAAAATTTTTTACTTTCTCCTTCCTTCTCTCGCTCTTAATATCTTTTGAACCCTTTTAATCTACTCTGTTTTTCTGAGATGAAGTCCTCTTGGCCAGTCAGTCTGATTTCTCATGGTTTTCATCTTTTAATTAAAAAAAGTCAATTTGTCACATAAGCACCAAGGCCAGGTTTTGTCCCTGCTGTAAATTTTGGGCCTAAAAGAGTGTTTGGTAGAATTTTAGTTAAGGCAAAACCTGTGCTTTTCCCCCCAGTCTTATTTCTTAGAAGCAGGAAAAAATATGTGGTGTGAAGTTTTACTGAAGTAGTGGAGCTGGAGACAGATGTTAAGCACTGGGACTTTAGATGGTACATTTAGTTTGGCTATGTAAAAAATAATTGAAAATAGCTATAGAATAAGAGGTTAGACCACCATTAGTGATGCTAATGGCTGTGAGCTATTTGTGTGTCTAAAAACCATCACACTCATGTTTCTCAGTTTCTTGTAACTGCCCCAGTTGTAGCACAGTAAAGCTTTTAGCTTGCCCACTGTGTTGTTAAACTCTTTCACAGCTTAAGTTTGTACATTTAACATGTGTATTTTTGCTTTGGACAAAGAAACGCAGACACTCATCCTCTTTTGTCATTATTGTTCTGTGAACTATAAATCTAATTCCTAAATGGCAGTAAGCACAAGCTGACTGTGTGACTAACAAAATACTCAAGGCTCAAAGGACAAGGTTGTGATCTTGTCATAAATACAACTGTAATGGACTTTTAATTCTTGGAACACTGTTGAATGGGCATACTGTACTTTTTAAGAAAGGTTAAATTAGGAAATATGTGCTTTTTCATTCTCTTACACAGACTGCTTTTCATAAACATGCAAATTGCAATTGCATAAAAAGAAGAAAGCCACATGCTTTGCTCCTGCAGAGCTGTTTCTTCATAAATAGTGTATTTTCCCAGAAAAATACATAGTAGTTTTGTGAAGCTCGTGTGATGACTAGGCTGTTAGTGGTCTATATTGTTTGTATATGCTATTTTTAAACTGAGTTTAACACAAATCATTCTAGTAGAAGTTACAGGAGGATTTCCATTTTCTTCCTTGTTTGATAATTTGTGAAAAGAGAACTAGTAGGTTTTTTCAGACCATTTTTTAAAAGAATTTTTTAAAGAAGATTTCAGACAGAAATTGATCATACTTCTCCTTCCTAAAGCACAGATTTAAACCCACATTTTTTTTTCCATATTGATGATTTAATCTGTTTCTAGGCTCTCTCTTTTAGAGAGATTTCTTAGAACCTTCAGCCTGCGAGAATTTTTCCTCTTCACTGTGTTTAGTGGCGGACACAGCTCTCGACACTGATCCTGTAAGAGCTGGTGGTGGATCCAAATGTGGCCGATGGAAAACTGGTATTGAATTCATTGGATTCTGGATGTGGCCTTCATATTGTCTTCTGTCCCAGCTTTGAAAGCTCACAGCACTGGTGGAGCTGGTTGGGAAGGTCAGTGCTCCTGCGGTGGGGCTTTTCGGCCTTTTGGAGATGCTGCTGCTGTGGCTGCTGCTGGGCTGCCAGCCACTATTTGCTTCTTGAAGGTGTCTTACCCTGGGGCCTCTGCCTGAGCCATGGGTTGTGCCTGGCTGCAGCTGAGGAACTAGCTGGAATTCCCTGCTAAAGGAGGGAAGAGCTGCTGCCCGAGTGTTGCCTTTGGGATTCACCCCACGTTTCTTAGAAATGCAATTATTGAATTATTCTTCATTTGTGCATTTGAGGAGCTCCTTGCTTTTTGCAAACTAGGGAACTAATTAGCATGTGTTTCTCATGATCAGCAAGATTCAGCAGTGGTAGAAAGCCCAAGGTTTGGAATGGATGCTTTTAATGGTGTTTCCAAAACAAATAAGATAATGAGGCATATACACAGAATAAAAGGATGTTTTCTGTGGTAAGAAATAGTCAGAGTTTGTGTTCAGAAATCCTTGCAAGGTCTGAGCATTCAAGGGGCTGCAGAGAAATGTTTCTTCCCTAGATATTCTATAGTAGCTAAAACTTAAATGCTTATTTTCAGCAGTAAATTCTGGTCCACTGTGCTAAAGGGAGTTAAGATAATGCCTGTGAGAGTCTCAGATTTGCCCTTTAGCTGGAGGCAACTGCCCCTACAGCAGTTTTAGACAGTGGTGCCAGTTCTCTGCTACTTCCACTAATGAGCTGAGGGTTTGCCTCAAGCTGCCAGGACACGTGCCTTAAGCTGGGACACCTGGAATGGTTGAGGCCTGGGGCATTCACTCCCTTTTCCACCTTGGAGGGATTAGTTGTCAACAGCAAAGAGGACTGGAACATCCCAGAACCCCTCAGTGGGCTGTGCTGGGGCTGGAGTGCCCGAGCTGGGGAGTGTCAGCTGAGGTGGCACCGTAATTCAGCGGGACAGCCAAAGCCAGTGGCATGTTGTTTCAGTTACAGGCAACTGAAAAGAAAACAAAGCCATGGAGAGCCACATGTTTGTGATTTGGAATTCAAAACTCTCCTTTCAAAAGATTCTCTTTCCTGTTTGATTAATGTGCATAAATAATGATACCAGGTTTGCCACTGAGTAAACAGTGTTGATTCAAGTAGTGATACTTTTGTGAGGTTGTTGTTTCAGTACTGTGTTTTCCAAATATTTTGTTTATGGGGTTTATTATTAAGAGAGATGAGATCATACATGTTTAACGAAATATTCTCGTGGAGGCTGCTTTTTATTATTTTGTTCTCTTTTGCCACATGGCATCTTTTTGGAAGAAGCAAGACAGTTGCTGCAGCTTTTTTTTTTTTTTTTTTTTTTTTTTTTGGTGAGAGAGTGGTCTTGAAAAGTACCCAGAAAACATGCTTTCTGCCTTTCTGACCTTGTGAGATGTTTTGGCATTAAAAAAAAAAAATTGTTTACGTGCATACTGACAGGTTTCTTTCTTTGTTTGTTTTTAATTTTAAGAAAATGTGGTTCGGTTTTTTTAGTAAATGGCTGTTTTTAGAAAACTGCAGTTCAAGAACGTGGCTTCACTACTTGTCTGTAGACATGGTCATTGATAACCATAGCTGCCCTTCTTGGTGGTAGCCCAGTAGAAGACAGAAGGTAACAATTTACATCCATACTTAATTCTACCAAAAATGAGGATTGTTCCCCCTTACAGTGAGGTAGGATTTTAGAGGCCTGACTCAGAAAACTGTTGTTTTCCTAATCTGTTGTTTCCTTCTGAATATGTTTACTGTTATTGGATTAGAAGTTAGAAAACCCAGAGGTGAGATTTGTATAAAAGCAGTAATAACAATAGTAATTTTTTCTTAAAGAAGGCCTTAACTGGACTGTACCCATCATTTCTGTATTGTGGCAGTGACCTTGGGGATGCTCTGTTTCACAAAGTGGTGATGGTTAAGGATAGGGTGCTGAAAAATTAAACCCTCTGTCTGTATCTGAGTTGTGTGTGTTCTGTTTATTCTCAGCCAGTGTTTCTAAAGTTATAATAAGATCTCTGGGTTGCATTGTCTCCCTTTACCAACTTCTTTGCTTCTTCTCCTCCCTGATGCCACAAAAATCAGTAATTTTTCTTGTTTCAGGTTTTTTATAAAACTTAGGTCATGGCTACTAATAAAATACTTTGAAATCCTGAAGCAGAAGGGTCAGGATATAGTCCTGAATTAAAAAACAGTTCCTGTTTTATAAAGACCATTTTTACTGATTCATCTTTGGGTCGAAAAATCTCAAGGGTAGAAACTTCAGCAGAATATAAAGATTGATTAGATGTTCTGATCAGTTTCTGTGATGCATCCTCATGTTTGAGAATCATCTTTGTCTTCCAGCTATCTGATTTTCCACTTTTTTTTCTGTCAAACTACACAGGTTTCGTAGCAGGAGTTATTATTCTGCAAAACTCTTTGACCCCAACCTGTCAATCCCAAAAGGACAAGCATGTGTCTTCTGTGAAGAATCTGATAGAGGTGTTTTAAAATCCCCTTATGAAGTCTAGAAATCAGCCATAGTTGTTGAGCAGTAGGAAACCCTCATTACTGACTGACTGGTATCTACTCCCTACCTAATGTGTTTTCTTAAAGGTTTGAAAATAGATTTGCAAAGACCAAAGTATAAATTCTGCGTTTTATTAGATTTATGATTATATCAAGACTGAATCTTTTTTTATTCTAATGCATTTGACAATTACCAAGAAGAGGTTTGGACTGCAGTGATCCTAATGTGGCTGTACAAAGCACCATATGCTTTCTACATTTTTTACAGCAGATGGACAAATATGTTTATCAACACGGTCTTGCCAAACTTAATTGGCAGCACATTTTCATATCTGAATCTAAGCTGTTCCTGGTTTAATGGTAAGAGTCTCAAGAGTTGCAAATAGATGAAAGGATCGTAGAATCGTAGGATGGTTTGGGTTGGACCTTAAAGACACACCTGGTCTCAACCCCCCTGTCTTGGGGGGCACCTTCCACTAGACCAGGTTGCTCAGAGCCCCATCCTACCTGGCTTTGAACACTTCCAGGGATGGGGCATCCACAGCTTCTCTGGGCAACCTGTTCCAGTGCCTCACCACCCTCACAGCAATGAATTTCTTCCTAATATCTGATCTAAACCATCCCTCTTTTAGCTTAAAGCCACTGCTTGTCCTATTGCTACGGGCCCTATTAAAAAGTCTGTCTCCACATTTCTTGCAAGTCCTCTTTCAGTACTGAAAGTCTACTCTAAACTCTCCCCAGAGTCTTCTCCAGGAGGGAGAGCTCCAACTCTCTCAGCCCCTGTCTTCACAGCAGAGGTGTTTTAGCCTTCTGATCTTCATGGCCTCCTTTGGACTCCAACAGGTCCACATCCTTCTGACACTGGGGCCCCCAGAGCTGGATGCAATAACTCCAGGTGGGGTCTCAGGAGAGGGGAGTAGAGGGAGAGAATCACTTCCCTTGACCTGCTAGTAAATGATAGATGCAAGTGGTCATTAGGCAAAATTGGTGGCATTGGCTCCCAAAATTGGTTTTGCAGTCCTTTTTTGTTCAACTTGTAAATATCCAGTGAGAAGGGAGGTGGAATGGATGAGTGGGATGAGACTTGGAGATGATTAAAAGAAATAATTGAAGTCACAGCTGAATCTAAAGCTTGTGGTGAAGGGCTCCAGAAAAACCTCATGATAGTGAGTGACTGAATGTTAAAATTTTGGATGAAATGCAGCTTTGATAAATGCAAGTACAATCAGTGGTGAGAAAAGATTCACAGCAATGGTCTCCAATGTAGCTGTTGTCACTTAGTGGAAAAGTTCTTGGAATCTGCTGGGACAGTTCTCTGTAAAATTCAGCTTAGTGTCTGGTGTGGCATCAGTAAACTCAGAAATAAACAGTTTAGAATTGTGGAAAAGAACCCACCCGAAAATATTGTGGTTTTGCAGCCTGGGGGACCTGAATGGGTTGGGTGAATCCTCGAGGTCCTGTTCGGCCCTGGTTTCTATAGTCCTGGATCTTAAGAAAATCTGGGCAGGGCCTCCGGGAATTGCCTGATCCGTTCAGCTCTCCCAAGGCACAGTGAGCTGTAGCCTTTGCTGGTTGGGGGGATCTTTGTTTAACTCATTCTCAAAACCCCTCAATAACAGCACTTCCACCACCTGCTTTGTCAGCCTATTCCAGTGCTTCTCTGGCTGATTTTTTAGAAGGGTTTTTGCAGTGTTTGAGTCATGTGGGTTTTGGTACAGTTTTAAACCTGTTATTTCTATTCTCCTTGAAGTGTGGTGACCAACCTTGATGTGGTAATTACGTGAAACTGTACCTAAACCAAGAGTGAGACACTTATTTGCTGGTTTTGCAGGCAGTTCTTTTGCAGGCAGTTCAGTTTTGTGGGGTTTTTTTTTGTGTTTTTTTTAATTACTATTTTTGTTTCTCAACATCACAACACCGAGGGTCACTTTGTGGTCTGCTTTAACTTCTACATCCCTTGTAACTAAACCACTACTTGGCCATCCCATAGATGTAAAATCAGGTGTTCTGACCTCACTCTGCAGCTTTGCAGTTCTCCTTAGCCATACTCATAACGTTTTTTCATAACTTTTCCCAGTCTTTCAGGATCACTTTGACTTGTTATCTTGTCCTCTGCTGTGCTTATTTTCGGCATTTTCAGAAAGTAATAAATGATTTATGTGTATATATAGATGTATAAAATATTTGAATGTATATATGCTTGTATATATATATTAAAAGAACAACTTCAGTTATGTACTGTGTACCTGGTGTGACTTTAATCAAACCCAAAACCAAACCCACTCCAAACCAAAACCTGAGCATTGAAGCCCATAATAACTCACATATCATAAATATGATTGAATGTGTAGTGAGTAAATTTTGCAGAAAGTATATTCAGTCAGTGTTCCTGGGCATATTAAATTTGAGGTGCTTTGTGATGCATTTAAATAGGATTATATTTTAAGAGTGAGGGAGTTTCAGAAACAACTTAGCAAATTATTTCCTGAATAA
Source organism: Pachyramphus minor (assembly GCA_013397135.1). Lineage (NCBI taxonomy): Eukaryota > Metazoa > Chordata > Aves > Passeriformes > Tyrannidae > Pachyramphus > Pachyramphus minor. The sequence goes on along the minus strand of VYXB01004106.1, from coordinate 1,514,486 downwards.
CAGAACTAGTGATGCATTCCTGCACATTTTTGTCTGGAATGGCTCTGGTAGTGCTGCTACGGACAAGAAACAGGGTGTCTTGAATACTAACTTTTCTTCAAATCAGGGTCACTGCGTGTTTATTTATTTGGGCTACAGGCAGTTGGTCACACCAACCTTGTTTCTGTAGGAAACCTCTCTGAAAGTAGCAATCCTACTTGAGAGAACATGGTTTACTGTCACTTGGGAGAATATTTGCCTTGCTTTGTGACACACACGTTATAGTATGCTCCAGTTAATATTCTGGGCCTACCACAGCTTCAGAGGGGAGAACTTATGTTCTATCAATTAATTACGGGCTTGTAGTCAAGTGGCATTTAATTGTTTGCTAGGGCATGGGTTTGGATCTGTTTTCTTCATTTGTGCTCTAATTTCAAACAACCAGTTCGTTGAGTTTCTTACAACTGCACAGGATGGATTGAGGATTAAAAAAAATATTTCTATGGTGCATGCACTGGAAGTGCATTTGGGTGTGTAAAAATCTTGGCAGTGTAGCTTATTTGTGGGGTGGGAGATGGCAATAAGGAAATAGGTGATTTAGCACATAAGCACAGAATCACATTTTTTTTCTTGCATTTCAGTTTTAAAAGAACTGTCAAAAAACCTGAAGTGACATAATAATTGTTTCAAACAACAAGTTTATTTTAGGCCCTTCAGTTTGATTTTTCTGATTATTTTAGTCAGGTAAGTATTTAGCAGCGTTTGCAGTACTTGTTTAACTGTGCTTGAAGATTAGGTGAAATAACGTTATGCTACATGGATAATATATAATTCACGTTATACAAAGTTCAGCTATAGTGAGGACTGCTGGTGTTAGAAAAAATACTCAGTAACACTTGTAATGTATCAAAGTACATGTCTGTGGATTTAAAATAAATTTGCATACATCATGTTATTTTTCAGCATTCACATTCTTTGTGTTGATCTCCATTTAAGTCACTGGGGCAGCCTTGCTTTTGGGCGAGGAGGGAATGAAATAAACTGTTAACCTTTGAGAGTCAGAACACAAACAAATAGTGCTTAACTTGGGGGCAGTTGTGGGTATTCCAAACAATGGCCTTAATCTTGATTGCCTGTTTGAAGCAGACCCTTCCTCTTTGTTCTTGGTTTGGAAGAAGGCTTTGTTTGTAACTTCTCTGCAGCTGTGAAGAACAAAGTTTGCCATGCAGTAGTTGAGCAAGGTGACATCATGAGATGATTTTGCCTCCTGTGGCAATGTGCTTGTGTTTGCCCTTGTGTGAGCGTGATCACTGGCCATGCGGGTGTTTCATTTGGTATAAATCAAGCAGGCACTGGTGGAATTGCATTCTCTGGCTATTTACTTGATCCCTTGTTCTGGGCTGTTGTTGTTTTGACCTGAAAACCATTTTACTGTGCCTCGGTTCCAGTTTGTTCTCCAGAACTCTGGAGAATCTCTCTCTCTTTAGGCAGCAGAGCATTCCCGTAAGGCTCCGTGGGGCTGTCAGTGGGTAACTCGGGGATGTTTGCGGGGTGACACAGCAGCTCTTTGGAATTCTGGCATGACAGAAGGCCAGTGCCTCGGAGCCTTGCTCACACCCCCCACATCCCTGGCTTATGGAGCACCGGAGAATGCACAGCAAAACGTGCCTGAGCACTCGGGGCCAAATTCCCTTGAGATCATGTGCTATGGCTTTACAGTATTGGATTGCACATACCAGCCTGGGGCTTGACTGGTAGGTGGCATGACCAGCCTGAGTGTTGGCATCAATGACATTCTGGCAGGTGCATAAGGAGCTACTTTTTGCTAAATACATATGGACCATAAGATATGCTCAACTTACTGGAAACTCTTTGTTTTTGCTCTGTTTTTAGTCTATAGTCAGTCCAGACAAAATATTTGGCCTACCAGGATATGTGAATCATTCTTCTTTTGTAAAGCATCATTTATCATCCGTGCTCTGAAAGTGTTTAGTATGAGGAAAACATTGAATGCACTCAGAAATTTTATTGTTAACGTGCGTTTTTACAGCTGCTGTGTAAAAATCTTGCTTTGGTGAGATCAAAATATTATTTAATTGTTTTAGCCTATTGGAATCACAGGAAATATACAGGGTGGGAAACTCCCAAATGACTTGTCACTCCTCATCACCTGTAGGTGAGCAATGACACAGAGACTTAAATAAACAAATCTTAGCAGCTGGTTAGTTCTGGGAAAAAAAAGAGAAAAGTTGCTCCTTCATCCTTTATGTGTTGCTAATATGCCTTGAGTAGAAGAAGAGCTTTAAAATTCCCTTGATCAACGCAGAAATAAATGTGCAGTACAAAACTGCTCTTGAGGCTTGAGTGAACAGATTGACTGGTGTGGGGGGTTGTCTTTGTAGTCTGGTTTTAAATGAAACTAAGACTGGTTTTAAAAGAAACTAATGCCTGTGAATGCAGCTGAGGAGGGCACTGTCTGAAATTCCGTGTGGACTTCCAGTGTGCATCTCGGCAGCCAAAGGTCTGCAGCAACTGCTAGGAAGTTAAGGGGAAAATAACGTTGTAGTAGACAGTTGAGTTGACCTTCCAGTCACAAAATTCTGTAGGTTTGGAACAAATTTTAAATGAAATATGACGTCAGGATGTATGAATGTGTGAACGATGTCTGCTGGGGCGTGAACGTGTATGGCTCTATGTGCCAGTTCCTCTCACGCGGAGACTGTGGCTCTTTAAATGCTTGGAGACAGAAAGCATGACAGAAAAATGGTATTTTAAATAACAATAAGGAATGGAAAAGAGTGGTGGAAGAGGAACTGAGAGATTATGAATATTGTCTTTTAGAGAGCAAGTGTACAGAGGAAGAATACTGTGAAGGTAGTGGAGAGATAACTGAAGGACTTGGAAGTTGAGGCAGCTTCATATTGCAGAGGATTGGAAAGAAGATCAGGAGGAAGTGAATTTCAGAGCAAACAACTTCCATATTGAGATTTGCTAAAAATATTTACAGGTTGGGTTTAGATGTGGGAAACTTGAGCAATCTATGGAACAGGAATTTGCAGTAATATGTGATATGGAACTACAAATAAGGACTGGATTTAAGGCTAATGTGGGGCAATTGGAAAAAAGAATTGCATGGTATCTCTGTGGAACTGTCACAGTATGGGCTGTCAGAAAGGCCCCTGTGAGGATGATTCCTTCTTTACAAATTTCAGATTCGGGGAGAATTGTTTTGATTTGGGAGCAGAGGAAAGAGAGATGTGTGTGAATATACTGCTTTCAAAAGAAGGATGTGAAGACAGAAGGCATTTATCTGTCTCCACTGCCTCAACTGTGTTGTCATTCACAGGCCCTGTGTTGAAAATTTCAAATTTGGCTTGATCTTGTGTTGCAAGAATATCTTGAACTGACTGAGATGTTAATTTTTAACATAGTTGGCAAATAGTGTTCAAAAGTAATTTTAAATTTTTGGAGGTCATGATAGTTCCCTAGCTCTACAGTGACAGCGTGTCCAGTGTAAAGCACCATTAAGTTACAGTGATGTTGCAATTTAGCAGGAAATGGGAATCTTTCAAATAAGGTTTGGGTCAAGTATGTATTTCCTTTGATTCCAAGCAATTGCTTTTTGCTAAAAATCAATGTGTGTATTTTTGATATTATGGAAATATTCCTTTTAGCAGTCAACTACCCAACCTAGAAATCAGTTAAACTTTGCTGTTCATGTGGAATATCCTTGTGGTATTGAAAACATCAACCCACACTACATCTAAACTTCCAGTAGACTTAGAGCTTTGTTAACCTTCACCTTGAACTTCAGGAAGTTCATTACCTTCTGTATAAAGAAAGTTATTTATGAAGGATTTTCCCCTGTATTTTAAAGCAAGATGCATACTGTAACTCACACTTATTTTGGTTTCTGGTTTCTTGGCTTGGAGAGGGGACCACTATTTTGCTACTGCATCTTTTACAAAGATGTGCATTTTGCTTCATTTTACTTTAATCCTTCACGTGCACATTGATGACAAAGAAGTAAAAGAGCCTCCTTTACAAAGCAGTTGGATACTTTACTGTGTACCAAATCACTGCTTTGAACTCTGTGGTAAAAAAGGACTTTAATGAAACAGCTGAGTTTCAGTCATGTCAGAACTGAGTTTGAATGTAAACATTCTGCATTTTCAGCTGCTCTGTGCAAAGATAGTATTTTGGAACATGAAATATGTAAATACTATGTGTGAGAAGATGCAAAGCACTTTTTATTTAATGTAAACACTGTAATAATGCTCCATGTTCTACTTTATTCCAGTGGTTATGATTACTTATATACACTTTGTATTATTTTTTAAGGACGTATAAAGAACTTCTAAAGAAACATCACAAAATATTCCAGATTATCTCAAGGATAATATGGAGATGTTCTTCATAGCAATCTTTCCTTATTTCTTTGGGAAAAGATGTACAATTAAAAAAAAAAAAACAAAAACAAAAACCAGAATGCTTTTTTCATCATTAACCAGACATGAAGCCCAAATTCTCAAATTCAGGGAAAAAACACTGCTCTGTCACAACAGATATGGAGGGGTCTGTGGAGCTTGTCAGAACAGTCCAAGGCAAATCCTGCTCTGCCAGTGGGGTAGTACACTGGAACAGTTGAAGGAGCTTGCCCTGGAGGATGTGCCTGCATAGGGTCTCCACTGTGGGACTTGCCATGAGGGGATACAGTTTGCATATGTCAGGATCTCCAGAAAGACCTGGAAAATCTTGAGTAAAATTATGATCAGTTCATTCTCTGCCTATAAATACTCAGCTCTGAGGCAGCAGATGGAATGTGTCTGCAGGGGCAAAGGGGGAGCGTGGAAATTCCAGGTGTACACTGCCAGTTGTTGTAGGTGAGGATATCGGCGTGCACGGGCAGCTTGCTGGGACTGTTCAGAGTTGTGCTGGTGTGTTCTGCTCTGTGGATCATCTCATCAAGTAAGATGGTGTGAAGTTGGACATTCATGCTGCCAAAATACAGATCGTGTGACTGTGGGTGTATTCTGGGTCCATTATGTTATTTCTGCCTCGTTAGATCTTGCAGCACTGAACTGATGTTCTGTCCTGCTGGGGAGCACAAGAGGAGTGGCTTTGGCCTCTTCAGTTTAGACTGAAGGTCATAATTAAACTTTTTTCAATAGTTGTTCTGTTTGGTTATGTTCTACTTTGAGTCATGAAGGAGTTGCTGAGTTGCCTTTTTTCGTTTATTCTGGTGGACACAATAGAGTTGGGTCTGGTAGGATTAGTAAGGCAAGAAAAACTCTAGTTGGAGATATATTCAGGAATGGGAAATTTTTTTTTCCCCCTGGAGGGGAAAGATGCTTACAAAAATAAGTCAGGATCCATACATTTAGTACAACTTTTATTTTTTCTTCATTAAAAATAACAGTAGTTATTCTAGTTAGTAACAGAAAGTTTATAACTTCTTTTCTGTTTTCTATAGCACTTAATGTATCTGCATCAGAAAAATTGGGGGCTTGCCATTTTAGTTAGCTGTAATAAGATTTGTGGTTTCCAAAGCAGTGGCTAAACATTCTAAGTTTTCTTTAAGGCAAAGCCTTGGATTTTTTTTTTAATTTTGAAAGTGAGTCCTTAACTTTGAGTACTCAAACTTCAGTACTTTCAATCTCCAGCAAGTTCTATTCTCTTCTGCTTTTTCATTGACACTAAACTTAAGAAAAAAGTCTATGAGGTTAAATAAATAATGGCAGGTACAAATACAGGATAAGGGTAATAGGATGACGTGTGCAAACCCTGTAACTCCTTTTTTGTACATGTCTATTAAAATACGTAGTTATTAAGTAATACAAGTCCTCAGAGGCCTATTGTGTGTGAGATGTGCAGGCAGCACCTGAAAGTCATGGTGATGCCAACGAATACTGGAAGTTCCTACTAAAAATGAACACTGTATTCACTGTATAACTGGGCACAGAATGTGCTGTAAAGCCAAGGGATACTGTTTCATGACTGCTAAGTTTTCAATGTATGTATCTGTTGAGATTTCTGAAAAACAGCTCCTCTTGAAATACTTCAAGTTTTTACCAGCTGCTGATAAATTATTTCTGAATGACTGTTTTGCTAAGACAAGAGAATGGCAATAAATTAAAGCTGTTCAGTAGTAGGAGGTCTGTATCTTCTCTATCTGCAGATTTTCTCAATAATTGATAAAATATTTTTATTCCTTTTAGAAAGCATTAAGTAACTTGCTCAGCTGCCACTTGAACAAAAGTCAACCCCAAAATCCATAAGCTAGACAAAAACAAGGGAGGCCTTGAAGGTCACACTTCAGTGCCTGGTAAAGATGTGGAGAAGTTTATTCTGGGAAGTATTGACAAACACCCGAAAGACAACACAGTCACTGGTCACAGCCAGCACGGCTTCATGAGGGGAAAGTCCTGCTTATCAAACTTTATTTCCTTTTATGACAAGATAACCCACCTAGTTGA